>VMDO01010342.1:0-72123 GCA_007922755.1 Pedetes capensis
TAAGGTATTTGCCTGTTATACCTATTTTTTCCAGTGTTTTTATCATGAAAAGGTGTTGCACTTTATCGAAGGCCTTTTCAGCATCAATTGAGATGATCATGTGGTTTTTGTTTGTTAGTTTCTTGATATGTTGGATTACATTAATTGATTTCCGTATGTTAAACCAGCCTTGCATCTGTGGTATAAATCCCACTTGGTCGTGATGAATAATCTTTTTCGTATGCTGTTGTATTCTGTTTACTGCTCACATTTATTGAGCCCCTAATATATGCTAGCTGCTATTCCTAATGTTTTTATGTTTCAATTTTTACCACTATTAATCTCTTTGCTATAGATTTTCTTGTTATCTCCAATGTTTAGATAAAGAAAACAAGGCCTAGGAATGGTAAATAATTTGCCCCAGGTCACACAGTAAATGAGTAGCCTAGCCAGGGTCTGATCCCAGGCAATCTGATTTCTGAGTCTTTCACAAAAGTGAGCATTCCTAGTGGTCGGATTACCTGAAAATTCGGAGAACCTTTGTACTGACTGCTTTTACTCTCTCCCTTTTGCAGTGTACCATGCCATCTATCTAGAAGAACTGACCGCCATTGAATTGACAGAAAAAATTGCTCAGCTTTTCAGCATTTCTCCTCGCCAGATCAGCCAGATTTATAAGCAGGGTCCTACAGGAATTCATGTGCTCATCAGTGATGAGGTAAATTTTTTCAGTACAGTTGAATTACCAAATGATAATTAGGGCATGTAACAAGAGCAAGAACAATTCTATTAAGGTAAAGCCCTATTTTCTAGACCAGAGATTTCAAATTTTTTTCCTTTTTTTAACAGTACTCTTGGTTGAACACAGGGCCTCAAACATTCTAGGCAAGTGCTCCACCACTGAACCATGCGCCTAGCCCCTTTTTTACTTTTTATTTTGAGACAAGGTCTCACAAAGTTGTGCAGGCTGCCTCTGGTCTCGAACCTGTGATCCTCCTGTCTCAGTCTACTGAGTTGCTGGGATTACAGCCTTGTGTTACCACACCCAGCTTTTTTATTTTTTAGAAACAGGGTCTTCCTGTGTTGCTCAGACTGGCCCTGAACTCCTGGGCTCAGGTGATCCTCCTGCCTGGGATGCCTGAGTAACTGGGACTATAAACATGTGTCACTGGACTTGGCTCAGACTTTTTAAATTTACTTATCTCTTAAACCAATTTTTAAAAAGTATCTGTATCTCCTTGCAAATTTTTAGATTGACTTAAGATTGTTTTAAGTTTAAATAGTTGTAAGAGATTTCCTGTTTAAGGGGAAAAAAGTTATAAAAGATGTCATTCTTGAACACATATGTGACATTTAAAAATGAAATGGTTTATCACTATTCTAGCTGTATTCTTTGTAATAGAAACACAAGGTAATTGTGTTTTCTAATCCTGGGATCAAAATTATAAGTGATTTAATACATCATCCATTTAAAAATGTGTAACTATGCTTTTCCTTATGAGTTAGAATTTATATCTCTACATAGATAGATATAGATATATATCATTCATCTGTTTCTTTCTTTCTTTTTTTTTTTCTTTTTTTGCAGTACTGGGGGTTGAACCCAGGCCTCACACTTGTATGCTTTGCAAGGGCTGGACCACTGAACTGCACCCCCAGCCCATTTTTTGTACTTTTTTTTTTTTTGAGACAGGGTCTCGCTAAGTTACGTAGACTGCCCCTGGTCTCGAACTTGCAATCCTCCTGCCTCCGCTTCCCAAGCCACTGGGCTTACAGGTATGTTCTACCACGCCCGACTCTCATCTGTTTCTTTTAAGTCCTTTTTCTATTTATTCATTTCTCCCATAGATAATTTTTTTGAGGCAAAGTCTCCCCAGCCTAGCTAAGAACTTGAGATCCTCTTGCCTCAGTCTCCTGAGTGCTGGGATTACAGGCATGTGCCACCATAAGCAGTTCCTACAAACTCTGATTTTTATTTTATTTATTTATTTATTTATTTATTTATTTTTTGCCGTACTGGGGGTTGAACCCGGGGCCTTGTGCTGGCATTCTCTGCAATTGCTGGACCACTGAACTGCACCCTCAGCCCATTTTTTTTTTTTTACATTTTGAGACAGGGTCTCGCTAAGTTATGCAGACTACCTCTGGTTTTGAACTTGTGATCCTCCTGCCTCTGCCTTCCGAGCCGCTGGGATTACAGGCATGTGCCACCGCACCTGGCGCCCACAAACTTCAATTTTAACATAACATTTTCATGCTTGAACATATTTTATTGATTATCTTACTTTATTTCTTTGAAACAAAAATTTGTTTCAGTCAAAAAATGTTTCAATAAATGTTGAAAAGTTATTTCTTCTGAGTAGAATTATTATCACAATTATACAACTGATTAAAAAATAAATATATTACATGTGTTAATAAGTAATTATAAAATATTAAGAAAAACATCTAGAGTACAGCTGAGTGATAGGGTATGTGCTTAGCATGAATAAGTCCCTGGATTTAATCCTCAACACTAAAAAAGAAAAAGAAAAAAATCATCAAATATGCATCTATTAATGAGATTGATGGGAAATGTTCCAGTTTCTACCCTAGCACATGACTAATTCATCTATAAGTGAATACTGCCAATTAATTGCAGAAATGACAGAGAGTTCAGCATCAGTTCCATCCTACTTTTCCCTCTAGTAGAAATGCTGTGGAATCTGATTTGTCAAAATTGATAGATAGAAATGGACAGAGTTTTGTTATAACAACATCCCGGGATTTTTTTAAAAACTTCTGAATTATGTGCTAGAAATTATATAGTATCTTACCAAAAATTACTTTAAGTTATCTATCATTTGACAATTTATGATTAGGCCACTCTTTAATTAGAAACTATGTGACTCATATAAGGGTTTGTTACCCTGTTATTAGAATTCACCTTTGCAGTTCCACTTTGGCACTTAGAGGCTTTTATAACCCAGAGCAGGGCACCTTAGTAGGAGTTTGTCTGCTTTCTCTTTTTGGGGAGATAAGAGTGCTTGGGGTTGAACCCAGGGCCTTATGGGTGCCAGGCAAGCACTCTACCACTGAGCTACATCTTCAGCCTTCAGTAGGATTCTAGAAGTGTGAAACTCATGCCTTTATTTTGTGACTAGGGAAATAGAGGTTTGAGAAGGGAAAATGAGGAAGGAAAATGAAAGAGATTTTAGGAAAGAATACATATGGAAGTTGAAGACCTAGAGGTCAGTTCTCCCATTGGGCTAATTAGTACCTTTGTGCTCCTTGGAAAATCTAGAGGTTAACCAAGGGAAGTACATAGTCCACTTTTAAGACCATAGCCATTTTCATTTTATTTTTATTTTTGCTTTTATTTTTTGCAGTATTAGGGGTTGAACCCAGAATCACATGCATGCTAGGAAAGTGCTCTACCACTGACGTGTACCCTAAACCCCTTTTTGATTTTTTATTTTGAGATGAGATCTCACTAAGTTGTGTAGGCTGCCTTTGGTCTCAAACCTGTGATTCTCCTGCCTCAGCCTCCCGAGTCACTGGGATTACATGCATGTACCACAGCACCTTACAAAACCAGAGCCACTTTTAGATGGCTTAGTTTTTATCTTTTAATATTTATTTATTATTTATTTTTGAGAGAGAGTCTTACTGTGTAGCTCAGGCTGGCCTCAAACTTGTAATCCTCCTGCCTCATCCTCCCAAGTGCTAGGATTACAGGTGTGTACCACCATGCCATCAGACATGGGGGGGAAATAAAACAAACAAGTTTATGAAACAGGCTTTTGAAAATTGGGAGGAAGACAATAGTTAAACTATTCTGTAGAAATTCATGAGAGCTGGGAATATAGCTCAATGATAGAGCACTTGCCTGCCATGTGCATGGCCCTGGGTTTGATGGCTTGTACTAGGAAGGAAGGGAGGGCAGGAGGGAAGCGAGAAGAAAGAAGGAAGGAAGGAAGCAAGCAAGCAAAAACATTCATGAAATACTCTATTGTGACCATAAAGCCCCTCCTGTAAACCCCTATGGATATGGGTAGTCTTTAGACTGAGAAATAGAGAAGGGTTACTTGCTATGGAAAAACCCCGTGGTCAAGATAAATGCAGCAAGCCAAAGTTTTTGTTGTTGTTGTGTTAGGTGCCATCAAATCGTGTCCGACTCATAGCAACCATATAGGGTATTCAATGGCTGATTGTTTCGGGATTGCCTCGGGAGTAGATTGCCACATCCTTCTCCTGTGAAGTTTTTAGTAATTAGTAAATTTTCTTGCTTTGTTTCAGATGATTCAGAACTTTCAGGAAGAAGCCTGTTTTATTCTGGATACAATGAAAGGTAATAAAATAGTAAGATAAATAACTTTCAGGTGTTCAAAAGCTTTTTGTTCAGTCTGAGGGCATAGCTCAGTGGTAGAGTGCATGCTTACCATGCACAAGGCTCTGGATTCAATCCTTAGCACCAAAAACAACAAAAAAGCTCTTTTTAAATATTTTATTTTATTTATTAATTAATTTATTTTTGGTTTGAGACAGGGTCTCACTATGTAGCCCAGACTAGCCTCAAACTTGGGATCCTCTTATGTCCCAAGTGCTGGGATTACCACCTGCACCACCATGCCCGCAGCATATTTTACTCCTTGAGAAGAAAGAGAAAAGAAACCATATGTGATACAGAGAAAGTGGCATCATTAGAGATTGTGTGACTAGGGTTCTTACTATTATTGTTGGGAGTAAACAAAGTGCACCTGAAAACACTTTATCAAATCTCTTACATGTCCGTTGACAAATGAGAATATCAAAGCTTTTGTCTGTTTTTTGTTATTGTTGTTTGTTGGTTTGTTTTGATGGTACTTAGGGGTGGAACCCAGGGCCTTGCTCATACTTTGCAAGTGCTCTACTACTGGGCTATAGTCCTAGCCTATTTTTATTTTTTGAGTCAGGTCTCACTATATTGCCCAGGCTGCTTCTAGCGTCAATTTTGAGATCCTCCTCCTCCACCTCTCTAGTCACTGGGATTATAGATGTGTGCTATTGTGCCCAGCTAAAAACATGTTCCTTTTGTTATTTATTCATTTATTTATGTGCCTGCAGCTATACCTCTGTGGTATCCAATCCCATCAGATCTTGGAAGCTAAGCAGGGTCGGGCCTGGTTAGTTCTTGAATGGGAGACCGCCTGGGAACACTAGGTGTAGGCTTGGGAGAAGGACCCAGCAATCCGCTCCCAAAAAACAGTCAGCCATTGATAACCTTGTGAGTAGCAGAGAAGCACTAACAACACTGTTTTACCTGTTGTATGTAGGGTTGCTATGAGTCCGATACCAACTTGACAGCACCTAACAACAACAATTTATTTATGTTTTGTTTTGTTTTTTGAGACAGGGTCTTGCTATGTAGCCCTGATTGGCCTTGAGCTTGCAACAGTCCTCCTGCCTCAGCCTCCCAAATACTAGGATTGCAGGCATGTGCCATGATGCTCAGCAAAGCATGTTATTTTTATAATATATGCCATATTTATTATTTGACTTATAGTAAGGTCACATCATGATAAACCCAACCTAAGCTGAAAATATTAAAAGTTGAAATTACATTTAATACAATTACCCCAATACCATTATTGCTTAACAACAAAGTACATTGTCGAATATCAGTTTGGGGCCTTGATTGATCTTATGGCCTACTGCAAACTGTGGCTCACTGCTGTTGCCCAGTATCACAGAAGTATCATACTGCATGTTTTTAGCCTAGGGAAAGATCAAAATTCAAAGTATAGTTTCTCTTGAATGTATATAGCTTTTGCATCATTGTAAAATTAAAAAAATCATAAATTGAGCCATCTTAAATCAGAAATCATCTATTTAAGTAGTCTGTGCTAACTAAGAAATATACTATTCTTTGTCTTGTTCTGACATTTTATTCCTTCTCACAAGAACCCTACCATAGATTCTTTTTTTTCTCCTACTGTGTTTTAAAATTGACTAAAAATTATTTAATTTTTTTTTTTTACAGCAGAAACCAATGATAGTTATCATATCATACTGAAGTAGGAGTGGGGCATTCCATGCTCAGTGGCTGCTGCTTCCTTCACCTCTTGAAAACTGCCCTTTTGAAGGGGACATGAATGGAGATTGAAGGTCTGCAGGAACCTGGCTCATCTGACTGGGGGCAGGGGGAGATCCAGGCTTTGGAGTCAGAATCCTAGCCCCTGTATTGGCCCATGCTCTTGTGGCACAAGCAGATTACTGCCAAACATGCAGTTCTGCAGTGATTTTTTAGTTAAAATTATGGCCCCTGTTGAATATCAGTAGGAACTCCACATCATTTAGGGTGTATGTAGGGCATAGTGATGATGGGAATTATGTGATGTTTACTGGAAAGATGTTAAATTTTGTGATATGGAGCCATGTAATTTTTTCTAATATAAAAGTGAACATCTATATTCAAAAGACTAGGTCCTTAATCTCTTTTGCATCAAATATATTGTCATCTCTGCTTTCTTGCCACAACGCCCTTGATAACTTCATCAAGGAGGAAAAATACAGATAGAATTTTTCTTTTGGTTTGCCTGTAATACTACAACTAATAGTAATTTTGGCTAATATTTATTGAGCCAGACAATGTGATAAAAGCTCTAAGTGGATTGTCTTGCTTAATCCTCTTAGTAACACTATGAAGTAGACACTATAGTGATCCTTAATTGAAGATAAGAAAATGGAGATATACAGTGGCAGCTAGCAAGTAGTGATGCTAAAATCCAAACCCAAGCTATCTGGCCCTTATTATTTGCCCTCCAGTGCTACCAATGCCACCCTATATAGCCTGTGGTTACCATCATTTCTTACTGTGGCTTTTCTGGGGAAATGAGGAATTAATCACTAAAGGAGACAAACCACACTTAAATAATGATGAACAAATTAAGACTTACCAAAAAATGAAAACAATTGCTTTCTAAGTGTCATTACTTATCAGAATCACAGAATTTGAGGTGGTAAAAACTTGAGACTATCTGTAACTCCCAATATTCATTGTTTTTGAACGAAATTCTCAAACTATTTATAAATGAGTTCAACCAATCCCTACTTGCCCTTCTCTGCATCTTCTCTTGGTATAGAAGTTCTCTTACTCATGTAGTGTTCTTTTATGTAAGCTTTGCAAAAAACTCATACTTTTCCCATTTACACTCTTACCATATGCTCTTTGTTCTTCCTTACAAATGATTGTGTGTGTGCGTGCATGCACACATAAGTGTATGGAATCATAGATCTTCTTTTTTCACATGTAAAGTTTTATCCAGAAACCTCTTCACAGATTATGTTGAAGTGAACAAAGATAATGTTAAAAAGATTCTGTATTGGATTTGTGTGTATGCATGTGTATTTTTAAAGCATTTCATAAAGTTTAAATGTTTTTTATACAGAGATTTTTGTTCATTAAAATCAACCTGCAACATAGTCTTATTTTTCTTGGTTTGAAACAAGTTGAAAACCTTGAAAGCAGCAAGGCACAGTGGTGCAATCCTTTAATCCCAGTGACTTGGGAGGCTGAAACAGGAAAATTGCTAGTTCAAAACCAGAAACAGCCTGCGAAATTTAGCAAGACCCTGTTTCTAAATAAAAAAATAAAAAATGGGCTGGGAGTGCAGCCCACTGGTAAGGTACTTGGAAAGTATGTTCCAGGCCGTAGGGTCAACAGCAAAGTACTGAAAAAAAAAAAAAAAAAAAAAAAGAAGAAGAAGAAGAAAGAAAACCTTAAAGCCAGAAAATTAAGTCATTTATTTAAAATAACCCAGGATGCCAGATGCAATGGCGCATGCCTGTAATCCCAGCAACTCAGGAAGCAGAGCCAGGAGAATTGAGTTTGAGGACCGCTTAATTTAGCAAGACCCTGACTCAAAATAAAAAATGAAAAATGGGCTGCAGGTGCAGCCTAGTGGTAAAGCACTTGTCTAGCACTCACAAGGCCCTTGGTTTGTTCTCCAAGTACCACAAAATATTAATTATCTAATTAGTTAATTAAATAAGATAAAACTGACCCAGGCAATTTGACATGTTAGGTCCAAATGTTTTTTTAGTGAGTGATTACCAGTCACCATTTGGGGGGAGACATTTCTAGTTGTATGATGTTCCTAAGACTAATTCTCAATTTTAGTGAAGTCAGCTTTCTCTTCCTTAGCAGGCTTCTATTGGTTATGATTTTTCTCCCCTATTCTATCTGGATGGTAGGATGAGAGAAAATTGAACTAGATGATTTTTAAGGTCCCTTCCAAATCTGTGAATCTGTGATTCTTGTGTACTGCAAATGAGGCATAGAATTCTATTAATATATTGATTATATATTCATTTACTAATTTGTACTTAAAGTCAGAGTATTTATGTATGCATGTATGTATTTATTTACTGAGACAGGGTCTTGCTACAGAGCCTAGGGTGGCCTAGAACTTGTTATGTAGCCCAGGCTGGCCTCAAACTCCTCATCCTCTTTCCTTAGCATCCCAAGTGCTGGGATTACAGGTAAAGTGAGGGTTTTATTAGAGTAGTCTTTGTATGTATGGAAATGAATTTATGTAACATTGTAATTACAGATCTTTAAATTTACCTCCCTCCAAAATTTATTGTGGCAGTGCTATATAATTGGTAAGAATTAGTACAGTGATAGAATATTGTAATTATCTGCTTTGCTTTACACAATTGCCTGTGTTCACTATTGAGCCTTTCAATTAAATGAAAATTTTAAACTAGACTTTTCATTATGAAGATAATATACAAAACTATAAATTCAAACAATAAGAAGGGTATAAATTTTTCTCCTTACCTCTTAGTCCTACACTAAAGAGGTAATCTTTGATGCCAGGCATGAGGATGCACATCTATCATCCCAGCACTTGAGAGGCTCAGTGAGGAGGATCATGAATTTGAAGCTACCCGGAGCTACATAGCAAGACCCTGTCTCAAAAAACTGAAAACAAAGAGCAAAATTGATAATCATTGCAAAGAATTTTCCCTTATCACACATATATACAAGTACTCAGATGGGCTTATGTTTTACTAATAATCTGCAACTCTATTTTTGTATTCAACATATTTTAAACATCTTTCTATATTAGAATTTATAGCTCTACATCATTCTTTTTAAAAAGTGCCCATTCTCTATGGATGCTGTTTAGGTTAAATACATTTGAACATGCATCTTCGTGAGTTTTTTGCACATACCTCTAGGGCATTTTCCTGGAAGCAAGATTTGATAGATTTTATCTTTTTAACAATGTAACAATGTAACAGTTGATATTAAAGTAAATAGGGCTGAGGGTATGGCTCAGGGGTGGAGTGCTTGCCTAGAATGCATGAGGCACCACACACACACACACACACACACACACACACACACACACACACACACACACAGAGTAAATGGTTTAGCTGGGCGTGGTGGTGCATGCCTATAATCCTAGTGGTTTGGGAGGCAGAGGCAGGAGGATCGCAAGTTTGAGACCAGAGGAAGTCTGCGTAACTTAGTGAGACCCTGTCTCAAAAAGTAAAGAAAAAAAAAAAAAAAAGGCTGGGGGTGCAGCTCAGTGGTCCAGCACTTGCATAGCATGCAAGTGTGAGCCCTGGGTTCAATTACCCCCCCAAAAAAAAACCCCACAAAGTAAATGGTTTAATATTTCCATTAGAATGAGGGTATATGGTGGGATGTGGTGGTGCATGCCTATAATCCCAGTGCAGGGGCCACCTACATAATTTAGTGAGATCCTGTCTCAAGATAAAAGAGTGAAAAATGGGCTGTGGGTGTGGCTCAGTGGCAAAGTGCTTGCAAAGCATGAGCAAGGCCCTGGGCTCAACCTCCACACCCAATATCACACACAAAGAAGGAAAGAATGAGGATATATGAGAACCCCAGTGGTTAGATTTTAGGCCCTTACTATTGTTGATACTGTTAACCTTAAAGTATAATAGATTCATGTAGAAAAATTTGTTTAAACACCCGAGCACTGTGGCTCATGCCTCTTTCAAGGCCAGAGGCAGCCTGGGAAATTTAGGGAGATTCTGTCTCAAGATCAAAAATAAAAAATGGGCTGGAGGTGCATCCCAGTGGTAGAACACTTGCAAAGTATCTGTAAGGCTATGGGTTCAGCCCCCAAGTACTGTCAAAAAAATAATAAAAAAAAAATTGTAAATAGAAATATTGATATAAGGAACTTCCTGTGAAATAGATGGGGGAGATTCATTGCAGAACTCTAAAGATTGAGTATTAATCACTAAATAAATTGTGATTAGTAAACAAGTAATACTAAGTAATAAGATTGCCCAATATTGTGGCCCAATAAGAATTTTTATCCACATACATGATTAAATTTCAGAAGCCATGCTGGGGATGTAGTTCAGTGGCTGAGTGCTTGCCTAGCAGGAGCCAACACTCTGGGTTCAATTCCCAGCACTATAAATTAATTTCAGAAGCCATTTAAAAGGAAGAGAAATGGAGATGGTCTCATTGGCTGGAAAGTGATTAAAATACAACAAATAAAAACAACTAAAGACCTGAAAAAGTGAAGTCCATGTAAAATGTTCTTGATTTGTGGAAGTCAGGCACCATCAGACACTGAGTTTGTTGTGTGCAACACGGTGCAATCTCACCACTGAGCTGGAGGTGCTTGGGGAAGCTTGGCAAGAAAAGACAGCTTTGGATGATGGGGCCAGCCATTTCTAATTCATGCATAATGGAAGAGTGCTCTCAAAACCCTTTATATCTTCAAGTATTTTGAGAGAATCTTTTGCATAAGATGGGCTGCAGAGATTGGAGTGACCTGCAAATCACTGTGAAGGAGTTTGTAAAGCTTCAGCATTCAGTCTTAGAACTAAATCAAATTTAGAGTGCAATTATTTGGAGTCAAGACTGAGCTGCTCCCTTTTCATCATGACTTCCTCTGGCTAGACCTAAAAATTCTAGTTAGTTTGGCACTGCAGAGCTGAAGTTGAAGAACAGTTTTATTGTTTTACTGAATCATTAGTTTGCTTCCTTGGCTATGGGTAGTTCTTATACAGGAATTTAATCTGTTATGGCCCCTACAGGTCTGTTATGAGAAGTCCAATCTCAACATAAATGACACAAATGGCCCACCTAGCTTTATCATTTACATTCCACTTAACAGAGGTTAGTCTGTTTATCCATTTACATGTCGTATTTTCTTAGTTTTAGGTTAAGGCTTTTTCGCTAGAATATTTACTTTTATGTGTGTTTAAACTTTTGTTTCATTATACCAACTTGAAGACTTAAATGTACTACTTAAATATACTAGCACTGTAAGATGGAAGAGATGCCCTATGTGATGTCCTATGCCACCAGCACCTGTTTTTTTAATTTTTTTTGCCCTATACTTTCTCCTTCTTGCTTTTTTTAATGACCTTATATTTTACCTTTGACCTTGACCATTTATCTATTTCCAGTTCTTTTTATCTTTTACATTTCCCTCTTCACTTTCAGATTTCCTTTGCATTATTCCTTATCAATGTAGGCATAAACTAAAATTTATAGTGTTACCTTGGACATTACAAGTAAGTCTAGCATTTACATTCTCAAATTCAGGGATTGAAAAGTTGGTAAGAGTGAAGTTTTTTCAGCTGGATTAATATCAGTTATAAGGAAACTTTCTATTGAACATAAATACTTTCATAGTATTTATTGTCCTACTTTGTACTGTTTGTGATCCTTTAGGACATGAGTTATAATTGATTCATCTATTACGTGGATCTGTATTATATATTAGATTTAAGATGATATATACATTCCTCATTTTAATCACTACAGATTCTTGTTTTCTTCCTGAGTTCTAATATCTTATTTTTCATTTAAAAATTTAATTAAATTTAATTAAATTAAAGATAGCTTTGTAATCTTGCTTCAGATTTTTTATTCACTTCCTTGAGCTTATTAAACTTGCCCTCTCTATGACTGAGGGTGGACCTCAGTGGTAGAGTGTTTACCTCGCATGTGCAGTACTCTAGGTTTGGTTCCCCGCACTGGGGGAAGGGGAAGAGTAATACTTAATTCATAGGGCTGTTGGAGAGCTTAATAGAAATAATTAGTATAAAACTAAAACAAAGTTTTATTTCATGCTGAATATACCTATTCAGTTGCTCAAAAAACTAACAGTACTGCTGTCTATAAGATCACTACCATATGCAGACATAACTGCATGACTGATATGTAAACACTGCTCAGGACATGAACTCCGACCTTTGGTTTTCATCTGTGGCTATAGCTTCTTAGTCTTATGTCTTCCCCCACCCCAACTTCCTTGCTTTTTTTACTCGTAAAGCGAACCATCCATCTGCAATTTGTGCATTCCAGACAGGTCCATATATATGTTGCAACATGGTCTGGAACAAAGTATCAATTAGCATTTAGCCAATGTTATTATTAACATAATAATATTAGCATTTCTAGCTGGGCGTGGTGGCGCATGCCTGTAATCCCAGCGGCTTGGGAGGCGGAGGCAGGAGGATCACAAGTTTGAGACCAGAGGAAGTCTGCGTAATTTAGCGAGACCCTGTCTCAAAACGTAAAGAAAAAAAAAAAAAAAGGGCTTGGGGGTGCAGCTCAGTGGTCCAGCACTTGCATAGCATGCAAACATGAGGCCCTGGGTTCAACCCCTAGTACTGCAAACAACAAAACAAAACTAAACCAAAAAAACAATATTAGCATTTCTGTCACTTTTCTTTGCAATTATTTCAAGGCATGGGTATTCTATTTCTATTCTGCATGTGAGCTTCCTAAACAGCTACCACCTGACCTTTGCCTTCCATTGGCCCTGCTTAAGCTGGAGCAGAATTGTAGTTATTATGGGTGAACTGGTACCACTGTGACAGCTTATTGGTGGTTGTATCATGACAATGAAATATCACGAGCAAATGATTCTATGGTAAGTAGTAGTGATGTTGGATAGAGGTTCAGATGGCCTTTTAACTGATCTAAAGCATATTGCCAAATTGCATTCTACTATCTTCTCAAAGAAAGCTGGGATTTAGCTCAGTTGGTAGAGCGCCGCTCTGCAGTCTCTGAGGTCCAGAGTTTGATTCCCAGCACCGCAAAAATGGGAGAAGGATGTTGCAACCCACTCCCAAGGCTATCCCGAAAAACAATCTCCCATTGAAAACCCTATGAGGGTCACTATGAGTCGGACACGACTTGACGGCATCTAACAACAACAACAACATCTTCTCAAAGAATGTGCTATCCTTGGTTTGGTTATCTTCTAGTTTGTTGGCATTAACCAATAAAGCTTGGGCAGCGGGGCTATTGGTTCCCTGACAAATTTCCATGGTCCCCAGAACTCTGGATGTGTAGGCCCACGAGACACTTTTAAAACCTGCCCAAAATTCCCTTTAGGCTGTTTTTGTTGTTACTCGGCCCACTGATTCTGCAGAATGGTCTGAGGTCTTCTCTTCTTATATTTTGTTTGCCCAAGAAGAACAGAACTTTTTGAAAAACTGAATAGAAAACTTGTTATTAAAGATAACATTTACACAGCATTTTTGTTGTTGTTGTTGTTGTTGTTGTGGGTTTGTGTGTGTGTGTGTGTGTGTGAGAAAGAGAGAGAGAGAGACAAGGTCTCCTTACATAGCCCAGTCTGGCCTGGAACTTGCTATGTAGCACAGGCTGGTCTCAAATGCATGCTCCTCCTGCCTCGGCCTCCTAAGTGCTGGGATTACAGGTGGGTACCACCAGTATTCCCAGCAGTACTGTGTTTTAAACATTTAATAATAAATATAGTAGCTATTTAAATTTCTCAAAATCTTTTAAGATACATACAGTTATCTCCAGATATCTTGCAGATGAGGAAGCTAAGGCAGAGCAGTTTAACTTGGGTCATACCACAGTACTGAGTGGAAGAGCAGGGGTTTATATTCAGGCAGTCTGTTTCCAGGATCCATGATCTAGTTTGCATGTCATATTGCTTCTGAATTTCAGCAGATAGATGATCAGTGCATGATGCCCTAAGGATTGCATTTTTTGTAATCTGTTTTTTTCATTTTGTACTGTTGTCTCCTAGCCACTTGAAGTCTCTGATGTTACCTAGGGGAGAAAACTGGAGCTCTTGGTATTTTTTTTCTAAGCCACCTAACCTCTCAATTCTAAAGGTGAGATGTCTTTGTAGGCAGCAGATCTGACTTCATAGTTTCCTGGTTGGAGTGAAAAATGCACTAGGATTTAGAACCAGACTGAGTTTAAATCCTGCCATCTATCCATCTACTCAGTAAATACCTATTATGCTCCCAGATGTCAAATACCAGGTTTTGTACTGGATGCTGAGAATACAATAAATAAAGCAATTCCTTTGCCTCATGGATTTAGTCAACTGAGAGAAGACTGAAAAATAATAACTGTGTCAGATGGTAATGTTTAAGAAATGTAAGGCAAAGGGTAGAGAATAGGGAGCAGCACTATTTTAGAAATATGGCTAGGAGCCGGGCTTGGTGACACACACCTGTAATCCCAGTGGCTAGGGAGGCAGAGGCAGGAGGATCACAAGTTCAAGACCAGAGACAGTCTGTGTAATTCAGTGAGACCCTGACTCAAAAAGTAAAAGAATGGGCTGGGGTGCAGCTCAGTGGTCCAGCACTTGCAAAGCATGCAAGCGTGAGGCCCTGGGTTCAACCCCCAGTACTGAAAAAAAAAAAAAAATATATATATATATATAATTTTATTTATTTTACATATATATAACATATATGTATGTATGTATGTATGTATATTTTATATATGTTGTTAGGTGCCGTTGAGTCGGTATCATAGCGACCCTCTGTACAACAGGGGAAACACTATTGTCAGTGCTTCTCTGCTGTTCATAGGGTTTTCAATGGCAGATTGATTTTTGGGAGGGGGTTGCCAGGTCCTTCTCCCAAGCCTACAGCTTCTGGTGTTCCCAGGAGGTCTCCCATCCAGGTACTAACCAGGCCTGACCCTGCTTAGCTTCTGAGATCTTATGGGATCGGATGCCACAGGGCTACTGCTGCAGGCGGCATTATATATATATCCCCCCCCCCCCCCAGCACTGAAGAAGCTAAGGCAGGAGGATTGAGGCTAGCCTGGGCTACATAGTGAGATGCTGTCAAATTTGTGGGTGCACGGTGTACGTGTGTGTACATTACTAGGGAAGCTTTCTGTATGGAGACATTTGAATAGATATTAAGTGAAGGAGAAAGTACATGGCCAGCTGGGAGAAGTGTTTAGGCAAAAAGCGCTGAAGTAAGAGCATGATTGCCCCCATGAAGAGATTTCGAGGAGGCCAGTATATTGAAGCAAGGTATGGGAAAAGGAAAGTAGAAGGAAACAGGGTAACAGATTTTGGGGGGCAGTGTGAACCACAGGAAGTACCTAGATTTTGCAGAGCTTTATATAGGTAAAGGAAGAAACAAATAAGAGACTAAGGCTATGCATCCTTGACAAGTCCCAAATAACTTGTGACTTCTTATTCCTTATTTTCCTCATCTTAAGTACAGGTCGCAAAGTTGGGATGATCAAAGACTATGGGGAAAAATTTTTTTTTTTTGAAAACACCGAAATCTCTCCACCATGTAAGCATATAAATCAAGATACTGCTTGTATTTTCTTCATTATAACCTGGGCGGGCTGCAGCAAGTCATGTTGCTGAAGACAGCCCCACAAGCTACAAGGATTATTTTCCTTAGGCATGGTCCCTGCTAAAGGACAGGGGAACTTTAGAGGAGAATTCGTTTAGTCATTGAAGACGTGTAGCTGAGGTTCTGCTTTCCCCTTCAAAAGGCTTCAGCGGCAACAAACTCACTTTCCCAGGGACAGCTGCAGACACCGCCTTGCAGCCTGTATGCCGGCGGGCTTTGGCTTTGCAGCATTCACCGCCCCCAATTCCCGGCATGCCGCTGGGCGTAAAACCGGTACGTAAACTCCATTTCCCAGCCTGCCTTGGGGTTCGGCCAGGACGTGCCGGCGCTTATAAGAGCCAGATCGCTGCGGCCGGAGCCTATTGTTAGCAGGAGCCGGGGCGGTTCTAGGCTTCTGCTGCCAGAGGCGCTCGGAGTTGCCGGAGCTGCCCGCCCCCCGCCGCCTGCCGGCCGGCCTGCCCGCCCATCCGCTCTCCCTCCCTGCCCTGCCGCCCTGGGAGCTCCCCGACGGTCACCGCGGGGCCCGGGACTCGCTCGCTCCTCCTTCCTTCCCACCCGGGCTGGGGAGGCGGCGGCAGCGGGGGCGGCAGAGACCATCACGGGAGGAGGCAGCTGCGGCGGGGCCGGTAATGGGCCTGGGGGTGCGGGGCGGAGGGTACCGCCTCGTCCTTTCTCGGGATCGGCCCTCGGGCGGCTGTGGAGGAGTGGTCAAGCCCAGAGCAGTGTGGATGGAGGGGTCAGAAATGAGGGAAGCTCGGACCAGAGCGGTCGGGGGGCGGGGAGCTAGGGCGCCGCTGCGAAGGAACCGAGTCGGGAAGAGGCGTGGGAGCTAGGGGCGCCGAGGACGCGGGCCCGGACTGCGGAGGCAGCTCGAGGGAGACCGATGGGCGGCTTGGAAGCCGGCAGGATTGCGGATGAGGGTTGAGTTCAGAATGGAGTGGGGAATGATGTAGGATGGAGGGAAGTGAAGGAAGGGGAGGGGGAAGTAGAGGAAAATGTGGGAGGAGTGGTTGGGAATTTGTGAGTAGCAGGCAGGAAAGGATGAAAAAGACTGAGTAGGGCTGCAGGCTATTGGAATGAGCGAGAGGGTTAGCAGGAATCAGAGAGAAATGGGTCAAGAGCTGAAGGGTTCATCATTAAAGGGAATTGGTGGCTTGACATGTCTCTTCAGCTCCAGTTCCTGATGTCTCCCATTTTTTCTGGCGTTTTGTGTGAAAATGAAAGCATCACTTGCCCTGGTTCCTAGCTTGATTTCTTTTCACAGGCCCAAACACGCAGTCGACTGCTATCCATCCCTTTTAGTGCTATGGTCTTGGTTCATCCTTTTAAAGGGGTTTAGAGTGGCAGTGTGACACACAAACCATTCTTCACTATGAAATGTTAGAAGTTATTCCCAAGAGACAATACTGTCTCCTTGTCTTGCAGTTTTCAGTTCGCGGTCAATCTATAGTCGACTCATATTTTCCTTTATTGGCTTTTCATCTTGCACATCTCCAAAACCAGGGTGTTGGTGTGTGCCAGAGTTATAAATTACTGGAAATCCTTGTGAGTTAATGCAGCATCATGTTCTAGTTCTTCCACAAATATCTTGTGTCCTCCCCATGATGGTAGTTTAGACATGAAAAGCCAAATTCTGACCTTGTGTTAGTGAATGGGTAAAAACCGGGAAGTGGAGAGTAGGAAAGGAGGCTTTCTTTAAATCCTTAGGTTAAACAGGAGGTTTTTTCCTTGAGTGTCTTATAAATTCATAATCCTGGTTATTACAAGGACACATGGACCCATGAAATTCATAGTATTTGAGAATTAACCACAGTATCTTATAAAAGAGAAACCGTAGGCTATCTTGTTCAGGTAACATTTAGTAGCAAGCCTTCCTTTTTCTAGCCCAGGTACAGCTGGTAGCCCTGACCATCTTACTAGAGATTTTTATCTCTAGACATTTTTTTTTTTTTTTTTGGAAAGGGTCTGACTATGTAGCTCAGGCTGACCTGGAACTTCTGTAGCCCAGCCCAGGCTGGCCTCAAAATCACGATCCTTCTCCTGCCTGAGTCTGCAGAGTGTGGAGATTACAAATGTATGCCACCATGCCTGGCTTCCCTTGACCTGTAGCAGGGATTGGGTTCCAGCTGAATGGAGAGGCTTTCTCCTATAAGATATACTTTGTCTTACTATTTTGGATTCATTTGAGAAAGAAGCTTATATTACCTAAACTTTGCAAATACATTTTGTTTCCACAGAGTTTTCCCTGGGCTGTCCCTCTTGCTATCATCACATATGAGGGAGTTTTGGGATTGTTTTAGTGGCTATCGGAATCCTTATAGGCCTGAAAAAAACTTAGATCTGATACTAAAATACACATGTTGGTATTTGGTGCTAGCTTAATATCTTCTGTCTACTGTGGATCTGAATATTTCATGTACCTTTGGGGAATGTTCAGCTAGAAACACGTGAGAAAAGATCATAAGGCATGTAGTCAGAAAGTGTCAGCTGACCTTTCATTTCACTGGCATTTAAAAGCTTTTATAGAAGGATGCGGATGCGTTATTTGTCCAAAAGCATTTGTTGTTTGAGTTGGCCATTTTGACAGTTAACTGTCTGTTATGACCTACGTTTCTAAGTCTCACCTTGATTATTTCTGTATAGGTTAAAGTGCTTGGAGTATAACTTACAAGTGCATCTCTTGAACACAGACATTGATTCTCTACCAATGAATATTTGAGAGAAGTAGGAATGAATGATTTGTAGTTCTGATTTGAAAGGAGATAAATTTGGTGAAGCGGGAAGTACAGAATCTATTCTAGTTGTTACTATTGCAAAGAAAGATTTCTTCAGGGGACTAAGGAAGTGGATAGGTTTGTAATTGGTGCTCATAAACATCTTTAACAAGTCAAGCTCACACCAGAGAGCTGTACAAAGAGAGCTGGGTTGAAGTGTAAACTTATACTGGGTTGTCAGGACATAATAGACAGAATTTCTTAAATTTAAGTAATGGAATTAATTTCAGAGAAAGTTATGCTGACAAATCCTGAGTAAGGTGAAGAGAGCTAGAGCAGTGAAGTCTTGAGGATTTTCCAGAGTGCCATCCAAGTTAATAAAACAGTTTTTTGTTTGTTTTTGTGGTGCTGGGGTCAAACCCAAGTCCTCACGCATATTAGGCAATTGATATGAGCTACATCGCCAGCCCTTTAATGGAATAGCTAGATCATGGGTCAATATGCACATTATTTACATAAATAGGCTCTTACTATTCTTAGACAGTTTAAGGAAAATATTTTCCTTTTAAGCTCCACATTTTTTCTTTTCTTTTTTTCTTTTTTCCTACCTACCTCCACCATTGCCCAGAAACCACTATTCCAGAAGTAGGAATGGGGAAGACAGAAAAAAAATGGAGACTGGAACAAGCCATTAGCAATCCTTGCTACACTTGAGTGCACAGAAAGTAATCTAAAGAGAAATGATACTCTTGAGGGTAACTGGGTTAAGACAGTGGAGAATTTTAGTAATAAAGATGGTTTTGGACCAGACCCAAGCTCATGTGGGACTTAAAGAGAAATATTCAAAGGAAACCCACACTCCCAGCAGCAAAGGGACACCTGAGGAAAGAACAGGAGTGCACATTTGCTTCCAATCATAAATCCCTGAGTGCTTCCAGGCTAGGAAAAAGCCATTTTTCTAGTAGTAGTATTAACTGAAGCTTTGTTAAAACTTAAGGGGGACCTAAGCCCTTTCTGAGAAAGCAAATTTTGTGCTCAGTCTGATTTTTCATGTGTTTGATAAGGTATTTGTTAAGTGGGTAGGAAAAATGAAGTTCAGTAGTAAACATTACTCTTTTTTTCATTGTACCCATGTGAGTACTTTTACAGGGTTGTCTCCCTCCCATGCCCCTACACCCAATAATAGAATGGAATGAGAAATTTGTTAGCTGAAAGATATCTTTAAACCCAGCTAAAAACCCATAAAAAGTCCTTGCCTCTCTCCATTCTTACGACCTAAGAATGTGCCTTCTGATCAGTAACCTGAAGAACACAACTGATACTTTGGACTCATTTTTAAATTTAATTATAATTCTTATCAAGCATGTGATTTTTGTTTTTCCTCCCTGGACAAATTTATTTGAGGAATGTGCTTGTCTGAGACCTATGATGGCTTAAGTTTCTTAGGTACATCTTGTGACTTGAATGCAGAATTTTGATGTGATCTGAGTACACGGATCAGGATATATCTTCTCTAAAGTACTTACTAGATCTGGCTGACATTATAGAGCTGATCTAAATTGCTTCCAAGGGACATAGTCCAGAAAAGAAGTTCTGTAGCAGGCATCTCTTGCCACCACAGTATATTCTGGGTAGCTGCTCTGCAGTAATGCAGCCATGTCGTTCAGGGCAGTGTTTTATTCCTGCTGCATAATTAGCAACTAGTGAGATCATAGTCTGAGGAGATTCTGGCATTACTGAGGCAAAGCAAGGAAGGCATCATACCTCATCACATGTGGCTTTGGCTCTAATAGTGTTTCTTCTGAGCAGATTCATGTCCTTTTGCAATTTTAGTTCAAAGACAGAAGAAGAAACACTTATACCTGGGAAATGAACTCTCAGACTCCTTTGTTGTGTGACAGCATGTTGAAACCCAGAATGTAACCAGAATAAATTGTCACTTCTTTTGCTATTTATTTTTCTCTTGCTAGTTTCTTTTTAGAGGGCAGAGATTGTAAAACTACATTTCCCTTGCACAGAGGATGATCAGTATGAGATTAGGAAAGATTCTGTTTTTTTTTGTTTTTTTTGGGGTTTTTTTTTTTTTGGTCTGGGTGGTAGTGCTGGGGATCAAACCCAGGGCCTTGTGTATGCTAGGCAAGGCCTATACCACTGAGCTACACCCCAGCCCCAGTTTCTGGGTTTTGAAGCCAGTGCAGATTCTAATCTTGGTTCCTTTCTTTAGTACTAAATTTGCTCTTTTTAGGAGCCTGGTGAAACACATTACACTTGTGAAGATCTGGGTCAAGGGTTTTCCTGACTGCCAATGTCCTTCAAAACTGAGAGCCTGGAGTAGTATTTCCCAAAATGTGTTATGGGGATTATCTGCCCCTCCATCCCAGCCTGCAACATATTTTAGAAACAGTGGGTTCCATAATCAGGTTTGTGAAACACTGCATTCCATGTTTTCCCCAGCCTTTATCAGGCTCATTGGCATATTTTAAAAGCCTCTAAGAGTTCTGCCATAAGCAGTTTCCTAAACTATTTAACACGGCAGTCCTGTTTCCATGTAAAAGCGATTAATATATCCATGTAACTATCGTATTTAAGATACACACTTTGGGAAATGCCAGGCTGTATTATCACTAAGAAAAATAACTGGGTCTAGCCTTGGTTTAGCCAAAGCCTGATTCTACCTTTGATTCCTAGTCCCTCCCACCGGTCCCTTGGAGATTGCTCCTATGTGATCCTGGGCTAATGACGCCTAAGCCCAGCTGGATAGGAACCTGAGGCCTCCCTCCACTGGGAAGTGTGCTGCTGCTACTCATCTCATTATTCTAAGAGTGGTTGAGGCTGGAGGGGCCAGAGAGAAGCAAACATAGGAGAATATTAGCCAGAATTAGTAGAGAAATGACCTAATCTTGAGAAACCAGACATCAGTGCTAGTCAGGTGCTTGCTTTCTTCAGCTAGAGAGCTGTGTATGGACTTGGAGAGCGACTCCACGGTAGAAAGCTTGCATAGCATGTGTGAGGCTTGGGGTTTGAGCCCCAGCACTACTGAGGGGAGGGGGTGGAGGGAGCTGCTTTAGACTTGGGAGGGGTCTGTCTTAGGACAGGAATGCTAACTCCTCTTTTCCCCGGGCAGAATCCTAATGTACCTGGCTAGCTGGTGGTGAGCAGGGGCTTTGGGGCCAACGTGGTGGGCTCCCCAAGGAAACCCTTTGAAACCAATGGATGCATTCACGGGCTCGGGTCTCAAGAGGAAGTTTGATGATGTGGATGTGGGCTCATCAGTTTCCAACTCAGATGATGAGATCTCCAGCAGTGACAGTGCTGATAGCTGTGACAGCCTCAATCCTCCTACAACTGCCAGCTTCACACGTGAGTGAGCCACCCTCCATGCCTGCACCCACATTCCCCAAGCATTGAGCCCGCTGCAGCTCAAGACAGCTATTGTCCAACCTGGGGATTTGCCCTGATCATAATCTTTTCTTGCTCCTTGGAAGACCTCAGTGCTCCAATAGCATAGATTAAAGTCCAGCTTATCTAGCTGATTCTACTTGTATTGTGGTTTGTGCCTCCCCAGAAAGGGTTGAATTAGATTGAGGAAGGAGTTTAGGACTCTGCCTTCTCCCAACATACTTGCCAAGAGTTTCAGGAAATTGTAGCTATAGCTGGACATAAATGTTTACTGCCTAGACAACTAGAGCATCTCCAAATTTCTTCATTCTTATGTCTTAATTGGCTAGGATTTAGCTCAGTAGAGTGCTGCTGTGCACTCTCTGAAGCCCTGGGTTCAATCTCCAACACTGCTAAAACGGAAGGAGGACCTGGCAGTCCACTTCCAAAGCAATCCCAAAACAAGTGAGCCATTGAAAACCCTATAAATAGCAGAGAAGCACTGACATAGTACTTGGCATGGCACAGAGGCAGATAGTGTTTTGTTCTGTTGTACACAGGGTCACTGTGAGTAGGACCCAACTTGAAGGCACTTTGCAACAACAACATGTCTCAATTAGTTCTTGGAAAGAATTTCTGATCTTGTAGATCAGGAGTTCCCCATGGGCCAAACCTGGCCCACTGCCTGTTTCTGTAAATAAAGTTTTATTAGAACACAGTCATACTCATTGTCTATGATTGCTTTCATGCTACAGCAGCAGACCAGAGTACTAGCCACAGAGAGACCTCATGGCCTATAGAACCTAAAATATTTACTGTGTAGCTCTTCAGGAAAAAAGTTTGTCATTCCCTGCTAGAGATCAACACTATCCTCCAATAGATTTTTCCCCCCAGTACTGGGAGGTTGAACCCAGTATCTAACACATGCTCTACCACTAAGCTGTACCTCTATCCCCTTTTTTATTTTTTATTTTGAGACAGGGTCTCTCCAAGTTACACAGCCTGTCTCTGGCCTCGAACTTACTATTTTCCTGCTTTGGCCTCTCAAGTTGCTAGGATTACAAGTGTTCTACACTACACCCAGTAAATTTTCTCTTCCCATAGAAATGTTCCGCATCTGTGTTGTCCAATGGTAGGCACTAGCCACATGTGGCTTGAACATTTGAAATATGGTTGAGAAGCTGAATTTTTAAAATTTATTTCATTTAAGTTAACTGAAATTGCCACATATAGCAATTTTCTTTTCTTCCAAAAAGGTCACCTATCAATCCGCTTCTCAGCAGCTGCCTAAAAATAGATTTGGTGGTCATCTGTTTAGGTGAATTAAGTCTAGAAGCAGTGGTATGGACCAGCTGAGGTTCAAGGCCCTTGCAAATGTGCATTTATAATTTCAAAATATTAAGAAGTTCTCTGGGAGCTAAGAGCCTACATGGATGAGAAAAGGCAAGGGTCCTAAACACGCCATCTATGGGTTAATGACCCCTGTCTATGCTCCCTTCTCAGCTACATCCATCCTCAAGCGGCAGAAGCAGCTACGAAGGAAGAATGTACGATTTGACCAGGTGACTGTATACTACTTTGCCCGGCGCCAGGGTTTCACCAGTGTGCCCAGCCAGGGTGGTAGCTCCCTGGGCATGGCCCAGCGCCATAATTCTGTACGCAGCTACACGCTCTGTGAGTTTGCACAAGAGCAGGAAGTGAACCATCGGGAGATTCTTCGTGAGCACCTGAAAGAAGAGAAACTCCATGCCAAGAAAATGAAGGTGCCTAAGGGGGGTGGGGGCTGTTACTTCTTGTATCATGAGACAAAGTGGAAACCATCTAGGTCCACTGATTTTTATTTATTTTCTTTGGTATGTAGATACTCCACATCTCTTTAATGAGAAGTCTCATATTTGGAGTCAAATCTCAGTCTCAGCCTCCCTTTGTGTCATCTCTGGTGAAGTGTACACCAGAGATAGCAAATAGCAAAATCCTTTCCCTGGAATTCCCCCGCTTTACCTGCATCCTCCCAACATTTTTTTTTTTAATGTAAAATTTGCATACCTGAAGTCTTTCAGGTTTGTCACTCTTGGAACCCAAGGAAGCACAAATTTCAATCCTTTTTTTTGTTTTTTCCCAGTACTAGGGAATTGAACCAACTACCTTGCACTGCGTACTTTGCAAGTGCTCTACCACTGAGCTGTACCCTCAGTGCCTTTTTTATTTTTTATCTTGAGACAGCTTCTCACTAAGCTATGCAGGCTACTTCTGGCCTTGAACCTGTGATCCTCCTGCCTCTACCTCTTGAGTTGCTGGGATTATAGGCATGTGCCACTACACCTGGCCAAGTTTCAATTCCTTTTTTTTTTTTTTTTTTTTTGCAGTACTTGGGGGTTGAACTCAGGGCCTTGCACATACTTTGCAAGTGCTTTACCACTGAGCTGCACCCCAACCCATTTTTCACTCTTTTATCTTGAGACAGAGTCTTACTAATTTACACTGGCTGCCTCTGCTCTTAAACTTGCAATCCTCCTGCCTCAGCCTTCTGAGTCACTGGGATTATAAGCATGAGCCACTGCACCTGGCCAGGTTTCAGTTCTTGTCAAACGACTGTCCCTTGCCCAGATACATCAATAAGTTGGGGATTTTTCACATCTGAAAGGATCCTGCTGTTTCTATGACCCCACCACCACCACTACCCCTAAGATAACTGATAGTCTTTCTGGTGCAAACAACAGCGTTATTACATATTTAGGTTTGTATGGGAGAAGGATGTGGCAATCCACTCCTGAAGCAATCCCAAAGCAATCAGCCATTGAAAACCTTATGAGAGTTGCTATGGTTGGACACAACAGCACCTAACAACAACTTAGATTTGTATAATACTGTGCCTACCATCTGATACAGCCTGAACTCTTCAGGTCAGGAGAAGAAAGGGGTTTGGAGAAGACCCATCTCAGATGGCTCTTTATATCCACCCATTTGTTATCTTAACTCTCTCTGGCATCTCACAACCATAGTTTCTACAAGTCCTCAGAAATCTCCTCAGGGCTGAGGGGTGCATCCCAGTGGTAGACCACTTGCCTAGTGTGCATGAGGCCCTGGGTTTGCTCCCCAAAACAGGAAAAAACAAAAAACAAAACAAAACAAAAAAAAAACAGAAAATAAGGAAAAGAAAAAAGAAAAAAAGTTTCCACAAATTTCATGTGGGCCCAAAGTATACCAACCATATTAAAAGGGGTGGCTGCATTATGTCAAGTTGCAGGTGAGACTTACCAGAATATTGTAGAGTTGGTAAACTGGTGGCAGAGGCCTACTCCTAAAGCCTTACACCTGTTTTTCTAAGCAGCATGACATTCAGCCTTCCCTTTCTTCTGAGGAATTCTATCACTGACCCTGTCACTTTCCTGCTGCTATAGCAACAGCTGGGCAAATAAACTCTTCTCTTCAGTTGTAGTGAAGGCATTTCACCCGTTTATCCCTAGATGAAAACTCCCTCCAAATCTGGTAGAGGAATGATCTGTCCAAACAGGATCCTAGCCTGTTCTGTGGCCCTCCTTGTAGGAATTCTAAGGACAAAGCCAGGTAAACCCAAGACTGAGATACAAGATTCCTATCTATTAGCAAGCTATTTAGTGAGCACCAACAGTGATGGCATTGGACACATCTTAATGTTAAAAGGAAACCTTTTCTTTATCAGATTGTTGACTCTTTTCTAAGGAAGTTTTCCTTTCTTTAGCATGTGGTAAGGAGGCAGTTGGTTTCACAAATAAAAAATATTCTGCATCTCTCATATGCCATCTAATATTAGTTTGCCTTTTAGACTGTTCCAGTTGCTGTTTGGACCTCTGAAGCTTTCATTACACATAAGTTTTCTAATATTTTAATTTTTATGTATGTCTGTGGTACTAGGGGTTGAACCTAGGGCCTCACACTTGCATGCTTTGCAAGTGCTATACCACTGAGCTGCACCCTGAGCCCATTTTTTTACTTTTTGAGATTTACTTTTTGAGATTATGCAGACTGCTTCTGGTGTCAAACTTGAGATCCTCCTGCCTCTGCTTCCCAAGTTGCTGGGATTACAGGCATGCACCACCATGCCCAGCATATTTTAATTTCTTATCTTGGTGTTTTATGTATAGAGAATCCATTATCATGAATGGTATGACTTGAGGGTCTAATTTTTCTTTTCCAAAGAATATCCAATTTTCCCAGTACAATTTAATGACTAAAAGACTACTCACTGATATGAAATGCCACTTTTATCATGATATTTAATTCCCTTATCTAAATAGGTTTCTTTCTGTTGCATCTCTGATCTCTGAGGGTGATTAGAAAAAGGCCAATCCTGGTGGCACAGACAGAAGCAATCAAAAGTCTACAGAAAGGCACTTGGGATTTTTTTTTTTTTTTTCCCCTGGTACTTGGGGTTGAACCCAGGGCCTCACACTTGCATGCTCTGCAAATGCTGGACCACTAAGCTGCACCCCCAGCCCACTTTTTTACTTTTTGAGACAGGGTCTCACTAAGTTATGCAGGCTGCCACTGGTCTCAAACTTGTGATCCTCCTGCCTCTGCCTCCCCAGCCACTGGGATTATAGGCATGTACCACCACACCTGGCTCACTTGGGATTTTTTGAGACGGGGTTTCACCGTGCAGCCCAAGCAGCCTTGGACTCATGGTCCTTCTACCTCAGCCTCTGGAGTATTGGGATTACAGGCATGGGTGACCACACCCTGCTTTAAAAAGGCATCTAGTATTTGCCTGCCTGGTACAGAAATAGTAGACTAAAGAACCCCCCAGGCCCGACGTCTCATTTTTGAACCAGTCCCCCCACCCCAACAGACAAACCACATAGGTAGCTTACTCCCCAGGTCTGTTGCATCACATCTCCCATGAGTTGTTCCTTTCCCAGCACTGCTCTCATTGTCTGATGAAATAAAGTAAAGATTCCAGGCACTCAGCTCTCATCCTGCTAGCAGTTTCCAGAGCTCCAGGGACTGTGAGGCTTCATTTTCTTTACTTGGATCTCTAGTGAGTTTGTAGAACTCATTCTGCCACAGATTGTCTTCAGTATGTCCTTCCACAGAGATTCCCTTTCCTGGCTTTCTATCCATCTCAGCCCCCAAAACCCAATTCCTGCCCGCAGAGAGCACACTCAATATAATACCATCTTATCTCACAAGGAGCTTTTCTTTGAAATTAAACATAAAAGGCTTAGAAAGAATACTTTCTTCTAGATCATGGGCTACAAGTGAAGGCTTTCTTTAACAGCTGTTAACAATTTGTTTTGTTTTGTTTTCCCTCCTGCCAATAAAATTCAGCTCTTTGGAGCATACACAGATAATTGTTCACACTGTGGGGATTGAAGGATTGACGTTCATAGACAAAGGCCTGATAGGCTGGTACTACACTTCAGTGAATGCTTTTCCCTGAAGGTAGTTTAGGGTTCTGTGAGGTACAAGCTGAAGGGTATTTTACAAGGTTATGTGTATATCCCAGGAACACCCAGCGATTGGTACACCTTCTCCTTTCTGTGTCAGAAAGCAGATGAGCCCAAGTTAAAGGAATATGTCTGAGAATGGAGGGAGTGTTTGTGGAAATAAATTATCTCCGGGAGGGAAGATTTTAAAAATTATTTCAGATGGGATCTCACTATGTTGCTCATATCCTCTCCCTCAGCCTCCCAAGTAGCTGGGATTACAGGCATGTGCCAGTATGCCTGCCTGAAGGCTGGGATTTTTGAGAAGTTTGGACCCAGAAAGGTGATACCTCTTGTGTTGATGGGGTGATGTCAGAGCTGCCTAAGATTCCTGTCTTCCTGCTCTGGTTTTATTCTGTTCTGCACTGTCTAAGACGGTAGTTGCTAGTCTTCTGTAGCTGTTTAAATTTAAAATGAAATACAATGAAAACCCTCATTTCTCAGTTTTCACATTTCTAGTGCTTAGCTGCGGTGTGGGACAGCACAACTCTTGCCCTCACTGCAGAAACTCAACATAGGGCCACTGTGATCACCGTGAGGCTTGTTACTAATGCCCCTGAGATTGACCTTTCCTCTCTCTTGGCAGCTGACCAAGAATGGGACAGTGGAGTCAGTGGAGGCTGATGGGCTGACACTGGATGATGTTTCAGATGAAGATATCGATGTGGAAAATGTGGAAGTGGATGATTACTTCTTCCTGCAGCCTCTGCCCACCAAACGGCGACGGGCCCTGCTGAGGGCTTCTGGGGTCCACCGCATTGATGCTGAAGAAAAGCAAGAACTTCGAGCCATTCGCCTATCTCGAGAAGAGTGTGGTTGTGACTGTCGGCTGTATTGTGACCCAGAAGCATGTGCTTGTAGCCAGGCTGGGATTAAATGCCAGGTCAGTCATGGTTGACCTGAGATGGTATATCTGCCCCAAAGTCCAGGAGTGTGGTATGAGTGCCAGTGGAGATGGAAGGCTGCCCATCCAGGGATGGGGGCCCCATGGTTATGAACACGCCTCAATTCCACAAACCACCTCAACCAACAAAGAAAACTAGCAAGACAGGAGTCTTAGGCTGTGGAGGTACCTGCCATCTTTTTTGTTTCATACCTCAGAGGTGGTAAGAAATAGCTGTTAGCAAAGAGAAGAACAGAAGTTAGGATGCTTACTATTTAGAAACTGGTCCTTAAATACTGACTGATTCCTTGAGATAGCAGAGAAATGAGGTGGGCCTGGGGATTTTACCTGTAATCTCTTACTCATAGTGCCTCTACTCCAATTTAGTAAAAATCAAAGTGGCTTTGAGATCCTGTAATTCAGGATCAGACCTGGCCTGGCAGAGCTTAAATCCTTAGTCTCCTGAAATAATCTTCCTTTTGGCCTTCTGACAAGGGAGCATTTGGGAGATACATTTCAATGGAAAGCATCAGTACCATGAAAGAATGAAACTTACCTGGAACTTGTATTCTGAGGATGTGGATGCTGAATCCTTGTGGTTGAACTTCTCTCATTTTTAGATAACACAGCTGTAGCAGATCTGGCTAAATATTTTCAGACCAAAGTCCCATAATACAGTGGTCCCCAACCTTGGCACCAGGGATTGGTTTCATGGAAGGCAGTTTTTCCACAGATAGGGTGGGAGGATGTTTTCAGGATGATTCAAGTGATGAAAAGGGGCTGCATGTACACGTGAAACTTCACTTGCTCTCTGCTTTCCTCTTGCTGTGCAGCCTGGGTCCTAATAGGTCATGGGCTGGTACTCGTCTGAGGCCCAGGAGTTGGGGACCCCATCATAATGAATCAGTCTATTATTCACAGACTGAGAATAGTCCTAAAAATTGGTGGAACTGGAGGTTTCTATAAGTTTGATACCATAGGAAGACATTAAGTATTTGTACATGCTTTTTTGCTTGGGTTTTTTTAATTTTATTTTTTGTGGTGTTTGGGGAGTGGTTATTTTTTATTTTTTCCTTTTTGGATATGAAGGGAAGATGTGGAGGTAGAAAGCATCTGCTTTTCAAATATCCCTAGTCTGTAAGTTAATTATCTTGGTAACTGCTTCAGAACTAAACTGGTCAATCCTCAGGGGACAAAAGCAGGTAGTGAAAGGCTGACTATTGTTTAAACCTTCATTCTAGCACCTTAGCAAACTAAGGCACCTTTATTTAGTTTCCCTAGAATATATTGCTTTGGACTAGCAAAATTTCCACTCACTTTACCATGCCTGTTACTGCAGAAGGCCATAGGCTTGGGCCCAGCCTTTTGTTGTCTCAGTGAACTAGGCTACGTTCTGAAGTCCCTCAGGCACGCAAATTTCCTTTATTCTGACATTTGTCAGCATTCAGAGAGGTATCTCTGGACTTTCTAACTGGAAGGAGCCTTTGTTGTGATTTTTTGCCTACACTTTATTTAGAAGAGGAAACAAAGCCCTGGGGAGAAATAAATGACTCTCTTGAGGTCATACCACTAATTAATGGCTGAGACAGAATTGAAACGCAAGTAGTCTGATAACTACCATCTAGTGCTCTGTTAGCTCATGCTGCATATTTTGTTTTGAACTGGTTGCTTCTCTTCTTGAAAGAAGACCTAAAATCCCAATTACCTGTGCTTGCCAGCTAGTGTCTCCTGTCTCCATTGTTAGATCTGTTGGTCTCATCTTGCCTCAACCTCCTTGTGCTCCCCTCAGGTGGATCGCATGTCCTTTCCATGTGGCTGCTCCCGGGATGGCTGTGGGAACATGGCTGGGCGCATTGAATTTAATCCAATCCGTGTCCGGACTCATTACCTCCATACCATCATGAAGCTGGAGCTAGAGAGCAAGCGGCAGGTGAGTCGCCCAGCAGCCCTGGAGGAAGAGCCATCAGCTGCCACTGGCTGTAGCCTGACGGGAGCCCAGGGATCGGAGACACAGGATTTCCAGGAGTTCATTGCTGAGAATGAGACAGCAGTGATGCATCTGCAGAGTGCAGAGGAACTGGAGCGGCTCAAGGCTGAGGAGGACTCCAGTGGCTCCAGTGCCAGCCTGGACTCAAGCATCGAGAGCCTGGGTGTGTGCATCCTGGAGGAGCCCCTATCTGTTCCTGAGGAGCTGTGCCCAGGCCTTGCAGCTCCTATTCTCATCCAGGCTCAGCTGCCCTCAGGCTCTTCTGTCCTGTGTTTTGCTGAGAACTCGGACCATCCGTCTGCTTCACCAGTGAACAGCCCATCCTACTTGAACAGTGGGCCCTTGGTCTATTACCAGGTGGAGCAGAGGCCAGTCTTGGGAATGAAAGGAGAGCCTGGGACAGAAGGTGCAGCCTCTTTCCCCAAGGAGAAGGATCTGAGTGTCTTCTCTCTCCCTGTTACCTCACTGGTGGCTTGCAGCCCCACAGACCCAGCTGCCCTCTGTAAACCAGAGGTGGGGAAAACATCCACCCTAGAAGCGCTATTGCCCGATGACTGTAACCCTGAGGAGCCCGAGAATGAAGACTTCCACCCCTCTTGGTCCCCCTCAAGCCTTCCCTTCCACATGGACAATGAAGAGGGCTGTGGAGTGGAAAAGAGCTCTCAGCCAAGTGAGGACCGGCCTCCAGAAGAGTCTGCCCTAGAACTCCCTCTAGCAGTGTGACGTAGGCGTGGAGATACTGCCTCTTACCCATTCTCTATTTATTCTCGTATTTTATCTAATGCCATTTCAAAACAAGACTATAGAAGCAGCTGCTGCTCCCATGTTATTTTATTGGGGTCTTTGGGGATGGGTGGGGAAGGATTGTTTGTACAAGTATTTTTAAAAAGGGAAACAGTACCAAGGAGACCAACCCCAGCTTGATCTGGAGATAAGAATCTTAGAGGTGGCCACATAGTTCCCAACATTGAGCTTTCTGGGCCATCAGAACACAGATGTAAGATCTTACAGGAGCTGGGTAATTTAAGCACCTATTCTTTATGTAAGGACCAGAACACGAGAATTTAAACAGCCTGGCAAAACCCCTTCTTGCCTGGGCTCCAGGAAGGGCACAAGCTCATTTCTCTCAGTGATTATTCTGATACCCTGTCTTGGTGTATCATAATCATATAATTGGAAAGGCTGAACCTAGAGAGGAGAGGATGGAACGGTCTCTGCTTCTGTACAAAACCTCCAGGATTTCTAAAAATTTAACCTGCCTTCTCCCAACCCCTATTTGGTAAATAAGTTAATATTTGACACGCTTGGTGTTCTCTGACCTGCTCCCCATACTGGGGATTCCTAGTCTTTAACTTGAAATGTTTCTTTCGCACGTTCTTAGGTACTAGAGTTAAACTTGTCTGTCTTCATTTCCTCCATTCTTTTTCCTTTGAAAAAAAAAAAAGCTAGATTCGCTGGGGATGTGGTGTGAAGAGCCTGAGGCTTCTGCATGTGTCTTAACATGAGTGCTATTGCCCAATGACTGTCAAGCAGCTTCAGGGAGGGCTCACTAGCCCCACAAGAGGCCAGTATGGAGCATTAAACTATGTCCAAAGGAGACAGCAGAAACAGCCTGCTGTCTGGAAAGATAACTTTATTTGTGTCATGCTTGCTTTTTCACACCTAGTTTCCCCCCCGCCCCACTCTGATCTGAGCTTTAAATGCAATGTAAGATGTGGCAGTCTAAGGTCACTGACTTTTTTTTTTTTTTTTTAATCTATCTACATGGTCCTTCTTGGATATACAGGGTTAGAGTTCTTATGCTGTTCCAGTTATGCCCCAAGAATTGCACCTGTTTACTGGACCCTCCATCTGATGACTTACAAAAATTGGAAGCCAAACCAATTTTTAAATGCCACTTACAACTCCCAGGTTTCAAAGAATTCAAGATCTGATTGTAACCTTTGAGATGTGTAGAATGACAGTTCTTACCTGTCAGTGGTTCCTGTTCCTTTTGTGTCCGTCCCACTTACGTTCCAAGATCTGCTCCATTGAACATTACTGATTTCTTTTTATGGACAAAGTTACCTTTGCCTGGGTTAAAATGGAGGCAGTAGCTAGGGAACAAAACACTGTTCTCTTGCATCCTTTATACCATGCTTCACTTCTGGTGTGATTTATTAACCAGGAAAGAAAAAAATAAAAAAAATTAAAAAATAAAAAAAAGAAAGAAAAGAAAAGAAATGTGTTGGGGGATAGTAAGACCCTGGTGTCTTAAAGCAAACTTAATGTATGTGGCAGGGGCATTTCACCTATAAAACCTCTAAACTCTGAGCCTGAAGGGCCTTATATTTAACACAGATATAGGTTTTGCCCTATTCTGCCTTTCCTGTTCCTGGTTTTGCTTGATTTTATGTTTGGAGGGGAATTCTTAATGAAGTACACAGGTCCTTATCTCTCCCCTTCCCTCAGCCTCACAGACAGAGTTGAGTCCTAAGTACCTCAGACCTAGATGTTCTTCCAAACCGAGCTACACTGTCCCACCTAAGAATGGAACGCTCAAACACAAGACTGAAGCTTAATTGGGAATTTGGCCCAATAGAGGGAAGAATCCTTTTGAGTCTGTAAGAAAGAGAGGTGGAGCTGTACACATTCCCTCCTTAGGAAGGCTCCAGCTAACTATAGGACATGGATTCCAATTGCTCAGTTTAAGAAACACATTAGCCTTTGGAATCAAGTGAATTTAAACTTGTAATTATTGTGAACCAACAAGATATTTGATATTTCCATAAAACTAATTTTTAGATCTAAGCCCACCCCTTCATTAACTACAATTGTGACTCACACTCCAAACTTCTGAATGTGAAATATTAACATTTAGCACTAACTAATGTCAAGCAAAGGGCCTTTTCCTACAACTGAGTCCGTCTCATTTCTGGTGCTACCTGAGTTGGGCAAAATTATCGCTCATGATTGCTAGGAAGGGTAGGCCTCTGTTTATAGAAGCAGAGTGCTACAGTCCTACTCAGTCTAAGCCTGTATAAAAGAAATGACTCACTACCGCAACTTATTATTTTCCAATTTCCTTTCTCACTTATTGTACACAGGTAGTATTTTCAATGTGAATCCAAAGCTTGTCTGGTTCTCTCAAAACAGTTTTTCCCCTGTTAAGTTCTTTACATTGTGATAATGCTGTATTTAAAGAGAATATTTAAATGTAACATTAAAGAAATATTCAAAAGAATAGTGTCCTATTCTTTGTCTTGGCAGGCTGCAGTTAGTTACTTACTGGAGAAAGGATGCTTCTCCATCTTTGTATATAAAACTAATCTGCTCAGTTAGGAATTAATGTTCACAACAGAAACATTTTGTGATGGGCCAGGTGGGGGCACACGGTTGTAGTCTCAGCACTTGGGAGGATGAAGCAAGAGGATTATGAGTTCAAGGCTAGTCCAGGCTGCATAATGAGTTCCAGGTGAGCCTCAGAGTGCTATCCTATCCCAAAAACTTAAAAAAAAAAAAAAATTGTGATGTAACTGTATTCTATTTGGAGTACCAAAAGCCTGTCTTGCCTCAAAGGCACTTATGTACCTGTTCAGCTGAAACAGCCCTCTGCCCTGTCTGCTGCTGCTGTCAGGTGCCTTTGAGTCAGGTCTGACTCATAACGCTATTCCTAGTTAAAATGTCTGTTAGAAGACCACCTTCAAATCAGTTCCTTCATTCCATCTCATCAGAAGGTTCTAGTCCAAACAATGAAATCCGCATTAGTTAATGTCAGTCTTATACAAGGAGCCTTAGGAAAATTGTTAAAAGTGTGCATAAGTAATTTCCATCAAATGGTTTCAGGCAGTCTTTACTTGGGTTTAAAAACAATGCTTCATGCATTTACAGTAAGTTATTACAGAACTACAGGTCATAGATGTACACACAAAGGCTAAACCCAACTTACTACCTTCATGTAGATCTTTCCTGGTCTCCAGGGCTAGGGAGTAATTACTGTAGTACTAGTACCTTACTGGTTTTGACCCATGGCCCAAAGGTGGCAGCCTCTGTCAGTTACAGTTGGGCTGCTACAACACAGTGGAGGTAGCAAAGAATTTAAGATCCATAGGGACTGTACAACAGCCCAGAAATTAAGACAGTGAGGGTGAAGACTGTCAGTATGGGGAGTAGGGTCAAGCAGCACTTCCTTTTTATTTTTTCCTTTAGACTGTTCCCATAAGTTATTCCTTAAAAAAAAAAAAAAAGAAAAGGTATTAGAAGGATTTTAAAAGAAAAGGGTGGGGTTAGTCCATGCCAGTGAAGGGGGGAAAAAAAAAAGTCCCTATTTTTGGTCATACCAGAAAGGATGGAAGGGAGCAGTGAAGTACATTCATGGATGCAAGTACTCCAGTCTTTAAGTAGTGCTGCTCTTGCCAGCCAGTAATTCCTTAGCCAAAAAACATAGCCACGAAAAACAGGGCAGTCAAGCCAGGTGCAGTGGTGCACACCTGTAATCCTAGCTACTTGGGAGGCTGAGATGGAAGGATCCCTTGAGCTCAAGAAAAACAGCCAGTGATTCCCACCCTGGACAAAAACTGACTTAATAGGACCTAAACATGAAACATCATTAGTAAAAGCCTAATACAGAGGTTGCTGCCAGCTTTACATTAATATGAGGGAGACAGGATGACATCTCATGGGTTCATTTTAGTTCAAGCTGTGAGGGGAATGTTGCCACATAGGTAGCACACTGTGAAGCTCATGGCACCTGCTCCTCTGCCCCGACCCCATACCTAACTGCACACTGACAAGTGCTGTTTGGTCCCACACTGCTATACTATGTGACTGCAGTACAGTGCCATCCACTCCATGGTTCACTCAGCGCCTTGTCCCATCGTAGTTGGTGGAAAGCAGGACCACGTTGTGCAGCAAGAGGGATAGCTCGGCTTCTGAAAACACCATCAAAGTTAGTGGTTTGGCTAGGGAACAATTTGTCTTCTAAGCCTTGGTGTACAGGGCTTGAAATGAGTCAGGAAGCCAAGTACTGGAAGGTGAGGCATTAAGAGGCTATTCTCAAAGTTCCCCTGCTTCATTCCATCCCCTGCATGCATGCTTTCCTTTGCTTCTACTATATATTCATATCAACTCATCCTCTATTTCTTGATTCTCACATGATGGCAGTCACCTTGGGATTCTTCCGGTAGAAGCTGGTGCTGTAGGGACATTTCTCAGCTTCAAGATAGTAGGCCTACCTGATATCCAAAGGCCTAGAAAACATCAAGACCTAGCCAAAGATTCTAAACAGGAGACTGACAGGTCTATTACTCATCCTCAGACACTTTCTGTTTAGCCAGTATAATATTTTTGTTATGTTTTAAATGTAATGCATTTAGACCAGTGCTTCTCAACTGGGCCAATTCTGCCCCTCTCCCCTCACCACACAAACCTGGCAATGTCTGGAGATATTTTGGGTTGTCACAAATAGGGAAAACAAATGCTACTAGCATCTAGTGGTAGAGGCCAGGTATACTGTTAAACATCTTGTAATATACAAGATACGTCCTCACAACAAAATGTCAATAATGCCAAGGCTGATAAACTCTGCTTCCGTTTAGTATGCACTCTCTATTGTCTTACTGTCTACTTCATTACCTGCCTAGGCATGGAGTAGGCTTATGAGTCTGTGCCCTTTAAGTAGATTATATACATTAGGTCTCAAAGTACTCAGTAAGCAACTCCAAAATAATCTCAAAATGCAAACATGACTTGGATTTCAGGGCATAACCACTGAAATTTGTCTTACCTTTCAGGCTACAGGAAATCTGTAGCCATTCTCCCAGCCAAGTTCGACACCTGTCTTCAGCCACATGATTAGAATTCAGGCCACGAAGGTAACAAGCCTATACCACTCAGAAGAGAAACATCCTTAATAATTCATATAGTCAGATGATAAGGAAATGGAAATGTACAAGTAAACCTAAATCTCCCTTTAAAAAGTTACAAGCTCATCCCGGTAAGAACCTTTTTACCATGGCAATTTGAACTGGTGAAGGATAAGATGACAAGCAAAAAGGTCTATTGCTATAGTTTGGATCTGAAGTATCCTGCAAAGGCCCATGTATTAAAGGCTTAGTTCCAGGCTAGGGATGTAGCCTAGTGGCAGAGTGCTTGCCTTTGCATGAACTGAAGGGTGGAATAAAAGGTTTAGCCCCCTACTTAGTGCTTCTAAGAAGTAACAGAAACTTTATGAGGTAGGACCTACTGGGAGGTCTTCTAGTCAGTAGGGACATGCTATTGAAGGACATTGTGAGACACCAACTCTTTCTCTTCCTGTCTCTCTTTCACCTTCTGATTGCCATGAGATGAGTAGCTTTGCTCCACCACATACTCCCTGCCAGGATGTGCTGCCTCACCACAGGACCAGAACCAACAGGGACAAGTGATCATAGACTAAAACCTCTAAAACTGTGAGCCAAAATAAACCTTTCCCTGTTTAAACGGATAACCTCAAGTATTTGTTACAGTAATGGGAAAACTAAGACACCTACATAATCTAAAACAGTAGGTTTAAAATGTAGTATCCTTAATTTGGGGGGATGTATTTTTTGTTTTTTAGTTTAGTTTTTTTTTTTTTTTTTTTTTTTTTTTTTTTTTTTTTTTTTTTGAGACAGGTCTCACTATGTAGCCCAAGCTGGCCTTGGACTTGTGATCATTCTGCCTCTGCCTCCTGAGTGCTGGGACTACAAGTGTGTGCCACCATACCTGGCTAAGTGTCCTTTTTCTTTTTCTTTTCTTTTTTCTTTTTTTCTTTTTCTTCCTTGTGGTATTGGGGCATTGAACTCAGGGTCTCACATATACTTTGCAAGTGCTCTACCAGTGACCTGAACCCCAAACCCCTTTAACTTTTTGTCATCTTCAGACAGGGTCTCCCTATGTTATACAGACTGCCTCTGGTCTTGAACTTGGGACCCTCCTGCCTCTGCTTCCCAAGTCACTGGTATTACAGTCGTGTGCCACCATGCCCAGCCCTTGGTTTATGAAGTGCCAGAAGAAAAGAAACATAAACCAAAATTACTCTGGGCAACTCATTCCTACTAGTTAAACACATTGAGAAAAAGTCACAGGAATAAAGTGACAGAAGAGCTTGGATTCTGATACAAGCATAACAATAAGCCCTGAAAGCTTCCAACCTGCTGTGGGCTATTACTTGATATTGCAATAAGCTCTTACCGATTTCACTTCCTGAGCAGTCAGCTGACTAATTCCCAGCTTTGCTAGAGCCCTATCCAGATGATGAATCACAGTAGTATGAGTCTTCAAACGATGTCTCAAAAAGGCAGGAGGCAGGTAAGGTGTGAGAAGCATAGCCCGGCTCAAGGCTTTCTGTGACACAGCAGGATAGGAAGAAAAAGTCAATTCATATTACCTTAAGCAAAGACCTGAATGAAGGTGAAGCTGTGGAAGATAAGGCCTCAAGGTGCTCACCATTTGCAAAGCATGGAGTTGGTTCATGCCTAAAGGATGGTTACAGAAACACTCTCTGAGAGCCAGGATATCATGTACTGTGGGGTGGGTACCATTCTGCATCTTGGGAGAGAGAAGAGATTGGTAGATGTAGGAAGGTACTGACTAGTCCTCTTACCTAGTTTTAGGTAAGAGGATCTAACAATATCCTAGTTTGCAGGAAGGGTTGATTGGAGAAATACCTTGGTGCACAGGTCAGTCAGATGCCACCGGAGCCCTGCATCAGAAATAAGAGGGATGACCCTTTCTAAATAACTAATAATTTCTGAGTGGGATTGCGTCCGGAGATTATGATAGATATCTAAGAAATCAATTTGTTGTTTTGGAGTCCAGAAATGCTTGATCAGTAGTTGCCTGGGAAATAAGTACCTAAAAGCAAAAAGAATCACAAAGTCAGTTGCTGAAACTGGCCTCTCTGAAAGTGGGTTAAGCAGTCAGGTGCAGTGGTGCACACCTGTAATCCCAGCAACTTGGGAGGCAGACGCAGGAGGATTAGAAGTTTGAGGCCAGAGGCAGCCTGTGTAATTTAGGGAGACCCTATCTCAAGATCAAAAATTAAAAATGGGCTGGTGTGCAGCTCAAGTGGTAGAGCACTTGCAAAGTATGTGCGAAGCCCTGGGTTCGACTCTCCCGTACTGGAGAAAAAAAAAAAAAAAGTGGGCTAAGCAAGCATTTGGCAGACATGGATACTAGGAAAAAGGGAGGGAGACACTATTATCCTACCTCAATTTTCTTTCTCTTAAATTAGTCTCAGCCCAACGTTCAAAGATACACTGAAGCACAATTTCAAGCAACATTACTGAAATGTGATTTGAAAGAAAGCATGGCATGCAGCAATCAGATAAAATGATTCCTTCTGTAGAATATGCTTTAGACAGAGTTTCAGACAGAGCTGGACACTGAATGTGATGCTGACAACCTTTATGTAGCAGAGTCCTTATAAGTGTACAGTATAGAAAATACAATAAGTTTGTTTTTTAACCCATTTATTCACATGTGTGGTTTTAAAACATTGCCACAAATTCTCTGGCACTCCTTTTATGGACAGTTGAGGTTTATGTCTCTCCCTTTTTTCAATCTGGGTGACTAATCCAGACAATAAAATAGACTGTGACCTCCAAGACAAGGCTACCAAAGGTCATGCAGACTCTTATTCACTAGAATACTCACTCTTGGAGTCCTGACTGCCATTTAAGAAGCTCCACTACCACGAGGCTGCCATACTGAAGAGGCTATGTGTACACACTCTAGATGACAGCTCAAGCCTTCCAACCATCATTGCCAAGGTACCAGACCTAAGAGTAACCTCAGACCCAAGGTAGGTGTGGAGGCACACACCTGTAACCCTACCACTTGGAAGGCAGAGGCAAGAGGATCGAAAGCTCAAGGCCAACCTGGGCTTCGTAGCGAATGCCTGTCTCAAAAAGAAAAAGATAAAAACCAGACACCATTGCACATGACTGCAGTCCTATTAACTCAGAAGGCTGAGGCAGGAGAATTGTGAATTTGAGGCCAGAGGCTGCCTGTACAACTTAGTAAGACCCTATCTCAAGATTTTAAAAAAGTGGGTGGCTGGGGGTGCAGCTCAGGGGTATAGCACTTGCCTATCATGTACAAGGACCTGGATTCAATTCCCCAGTACTCTTAAAAATAAAAAGCCAAAAGGAGCCTTGGACCCTCCAGACTAGTCTGTTCAGTAACTGGATATCACTGAGGAACCTCTGTCAACATTACACAAATGAAAAAAACTAATCATCTGGTGTCTTTCTTTTTTTTTTTTTTTTTTGAGACAGGGTCTCACTGTGTAGCCAGGCTGGCATGGAACTTGCATCCATCCTCCTGCCTCTACCTCCTAAGTGCTGGGACTACAGGCATGCACCACCATTCCCAGCTTCCCTGTCTAAATTCTTGACCCATAAAATCATGCAAACAGTGGCTGTTTTAATTTATTAAGCTCTGAGGTTGTTTGGTATACAGCAATAGATAACTAGAACATGTAAGATAATAGTTTAGAAGTGTCATCTTTGGATGTGAAATAATAATATGAAATGCATTATGTAGGAAAAAAAAATATTATCCCAAATTGTCTTGCCTTCCAGGGAATAAGATGCTGTCTCTAGGGATGATGGCGAAGATTATGATCTCATTTCACCTCACCTAGGGCAGCCAGACCACCTACACCTTCCACTATGATGTATCACAGCAGTTTTTATGAACTCTGGCATAATGAGGAGATTGAACAAAAAGTTCATAACCTCTGCCTAGCTTCTGAAAAGTTCATAATTTTGAATTTAAAAAATCTACATATTTTCAAAATGCTAGAGAGATTCACATCTATACTCACATTAGCAAGAAGACCAAGTAGTTGGCAAAAGGTGGAATGGAAATGATACCTAGGAAAAGACACTTGGTGACGTCTCGATGGAACTAAACAGAAAAACAGAGGTGTAGTTTTAATGTAAGTAAGTTCTTAATATCATGGACAATCCCTCCATCCCACTGTGCAGTAAACTTCTATTATAGCCCAGAAAAAGGACCACATTTATATCTACCTACTTCTAGATGGTAAGTTCCTTGAGCACAACAGCTGATTTGATCACTTTTGTATCCCAAATACCTAGTATAGGCCTGACATTATATCAAACCCCTCAGGGATTTCTTCCTGATCTGCAGAACGCATCCTAGATTCTTACTCTCAGCTTCAAAATGGCCCATAAGTTACTGCCAAATGTTACTCTCCTGATGCCTTATGGCTCCTTGCAGGTATATATATGTTCAGAAACAAACTGAATGTTAGTGCTTACAATTTTTATTCAGAAAGTGTGCCAGAAATGCTATGGAACTCTGCTATGGAGGGCTAAAATTCTGAATGAACCCAATTCTGACAAATAATTGGATGCCTTTATTCAGTTCAATACTTTGATCTCATAGCAAAAGGGAAAAGCTCAATCCGTGGTGAACAAGCGATGAAAAATAAATTGAATTCTTGTTTAATTGTAATGATCTCACCATGAACTTCTGCATGTCTGCCCCTGGCTCGTACCTGTCTCAAATGCTCCATCTCCCGGTATGAAAGTTGATGAAACTTTATATTGTGTTTCCACATATTTGCCTTTATTCTTCTAGCCTTTTTGGCATCAGCCCATAACATCTGTAATCCTGACTCATTAAAGTAGAGGACAGAGTGCAATGTTATCCCAGTGTGAATCTTACCATAGCTTCCTACTCTATGTTCACTCACATGCACGTATACCTGCCCCTCCCCAACACTACTCTATATAAAAGCTTTAAACTAGGTAACTTGAAACTCTCCTGAGATCAACCTATCCTCTTCTCTCCCAGCACATTCCCCCTCTTTCAGCCAAGTTGGGCTTCCGTGATCTGCCATGAAATGATCTCCCTCTTTGGGGTCATTACTCACTCTTTTTTTAAACTCAAGCTGCTAAACTCAGGAAGTCTTGCTCAACCCTATGTATTTCCCCAGCAAGATTTTAATGTATCTCCTTTCTAGAACACCTTTATAAATTGTGTAATTTGATACATTTCTATGATTTCTTTTGTTGGTTTATTTGTTTGAGACAAGGTCTTGCTATGTAGGCCAGGCTGGCTTTGAACTCATAATCCTCTTGCCTCTGCTTCTTGAGTGCTGGGATTACAGGGATGTGCCACAACAGTTCTATGATTGCATTTTAAATCTTCATTCTGTGGAAATTCTTACATACATCTAGGACTTTAGTTTTGCATGATTTTTTTGGTTGTTTGTTTGGGACATTTTGTTTTGACTTTTGAGTCAAGGTCTTGCTATGTAGCCCAGGTTGGCCCAGAACTCAGAATCCTCCTGCCTTAGCCTTCCAAGTGCTGGAATTAAAGGTGGGTACTATCATGTGGTACTTAACAGCAACTACCACCATGTGTGGCTTACAACTTTAGTTTTAAAAAATGCTTTCAGAGTTGGGGCAGTAGTGTACACCTGTAATCCCAGAGACTCAGGAGGTGGAGGTAGGAGGACTGCAAATTGGAGGCCAGAGGCAGCCTTCTGCAACTTAGTGAGACTCTGACTCAAAAAATAAAAAATGGATTGGGGCTGCAGCCCAGTGGTAGAGCACTTGCAAATTATAATCAAGGCCCTGTGCTCAACCCCAGAGTACTGCTAAATAAATAAATAAAATAATATAGAAGGCAAGCATATAAATAAGACTGGCAGCCATGAGTTGATAATTGCTGGAAGTGAGGCTGAGTACATGGAAGTTAATTATACTATTCTCCCTACTTTGTGTATGTTTTGAGATCTCAATAGTAAAAGGTTTTGAAACAAACCAAAATGCACTCAGGTTCTTTCCTTATTTGATCCTATTTATAAAATTGGAAGCAGACAAGACAACCATTTTTTCTTTTTGTTGTTTTGTTTTGTTTGAGACAAGGTCTTACTATGTAGCCCAGGCTGGCCTGTAATTTGTGATCCTCCTGTCTCATCCTCTAGAGTGCTGGGATTACATGTGCCACCAGGTCTGGCAAGGCAGCCATTCTTATCTGCATTTTATATATAAGGATAGGTAATTTTTCAAGTCCATGAAGCTAATAATAATTATGATAATATTCAGAGTTTACAATGTGATGTTGTTGTTCGGTGCATTGAGTCGAATCTGACTCATAGCGACCCTCATAGGGTTTTCAATGGCTGACTTGTTTCAGGATTGCCTTGGGAGTGGGTTGCCATGTCCTTCTCCCATTACAATGTGATAGTTTCTTATAATTGGTGTTGTGATAAAAATATAAGGTATAATAAAACTAATAACTAACATTTATTGGGCACTTGGGCTGGGACTTAGCTCAGTTGGTAGAGTGCTGCTCTGCAGTCTCTGAGGTCATGGGTTCGATTCCCACCACCACAAAAATGGGAGAAGGATGTGGCATTCCACTCCCAAGGCAATCTCGAAAACCAGTCAGCCATTGAAAACCCTATAAGGGTCGCTATGAGTCAGATACAACTCGATAGCACCTAACAACAACAACATTGGGCACTTACTATAAATCTGATCTTATTCTAAGTACTTTACATGTCTTGATTTATTTCATCTTCATCATTACATGGTCTATAGGTAAGTTCTATTATTCTTATTTTACAGAGGACAAACCCAAGGGACAGAGAAGTTAGGTCATTAGTTCAGTCATACAAGCAGTAAATGGCAAGCTCAGATCTGAATCATGCAATCTGGCTCCAGAGTGGACATTTGACATTTTATATGTACCAGTATATACAATTTCTTAATAATTAGCAGTTCTCTAATTTGAACCAAAACATTAAGAACCAAATATATGTAGTGCCACTACATATGGAGTTCCACTACAACAAGCTACCTAAGATAGATACGTGAGCCAGGTGCTGTGGCACACACCTGTAATCCCAATGACTTGGGAGATGGATGCAGGAGGATTCAGAGTATGAGACAAGAGGTAGCCTGCACAATTTAGCAAGACCCTATCTCAAAATAAAAAAGGGACTGGAGCTGCAGCTCAATAATAGAGCAGTTGCGGAGCACATATGTGGCCCTTGACTCAACCCCTCAGTACTGAAAAAAATTTTTTCTATGACAAGCATTAGACCACATTTTCTTATTGGCCATGACAATGAATAAATCACAGGACAAGTCTGTACAGCCATAAATCCCCCCCTTGTAAGGGGCAAGGAAATTTTATTATAGCCAGAAGTGTGGTTAAGAAAAGTACAAGAATATACCTATATCCTCTACTCTCCCCTGTGTTTTCAGAAGTTGTTTCTCAGGACATCTTTCCAAAAACATCTTTAAGAGTGCTAATTTATAAAGACTAGTTTACTGCTCAAACATTTAGGAAGAGAAGACATCCCAGTTCACATTCCCATAGCAAAACCTAAAGATAATCTTACTTATTCTAACTCCCTGATACTGCCCAAGAACTGATTGAGGGAGTTCTATTTTAGCTTTGTTTTTACCTTTTGTGAAGATTGTGTACAGGACATAGAAGCGAGGGAAATGACGGCCCAAGAAACGATGGTATTTCCCATTAATCGCTTTTGCCTTGGTCACCACATAAGAAATCAAGCTCTTCACATCTGTCTTTGGAGAAAGGTGAAGCTTTGAAGACCTACAAGGAAGATTAAAGAGACTATCTGGGAACTAGGCCTAGAAGCCTTCTCCCATTTGGGGTCCTTAATGTAATAAACAAATCTCAGAGAATGACTGCCAAGACTTGAAACTTCTGTAACTCAAGGAAGATCACGGGGTCAAGGAGAGGTAAGCAATCAAATTGAGACAGACAAGGTCAGGCAAAAAGTTTGAAAGTGCTATAAGCCTGGAGAGAGTGTAAGGTGTGTGGCACTATGTAAATGGCAAGCTCCCGCCAGAAATAGGTGGGATCAAAGTAGTAGTTGCAAAGCCTGAGCCAGAAAAAGGGAAGCTGAAAGAGCTCAGGACATGCGAGGGAGATCAGACAATATGCGACACTGAGAGTCTAGAGGGTCAGGAATTAGGATCCTAGCAGGGATCCTGCATAGAATAAAAACAAAGATTAAAAACAAAAACCAAGCAAACAAAAGTACTGAGAATTAAGCAAGCAAAGTTGAGCCACTGGAAAGGGCCTGGATGTCAAAAATAATTTTCTCTCTCCAGGTCCCTCACCGAGGGGCTCCCCAAGCAAGGCCAGAGCGACCAAGCTGCAGCCTCCGGGTGAGAAAAAGTCCAGGAGTGACGGCCGAACCCCACAGAGAAGCCTGAGCCCAGCACACCCTGGACAGCGCCATCTTCCCAGCGCGGGCGGGAGGAAAGAGAAGAGGTGGCCTTGGGGTCAACGTTCACCGCCCCATAACGCACGCGCCTTTCCTGAGTGCTGATTGGTAGCGGTGGCGCTTGGCTCCCGCACAAGACTGGCAAGGGAAGGACTCAAAGATTCAGTGCGGAAGGAGGACCGGGATTGGACGCGGCATAATTCCTAGTGTGAAGACGCCGGAAACGGGTTTTCCCCGAGGGCGCAAGGACTCCTACCTGAGGTGGTGGTTGTAATCTTGAGTACGCCGTCTACTTGGAGGGCCAATTGCCTTCCGCGATTCCCTAGAGTCTCTGGGCTTCCCAGCGCTGCCCTTGACCTCTGTGCGCGTCTGGCCTTGACCGTGAAGTATCAGATATCAGTTGGGCAGCCCTTGAGGCCGCAGCGCCTCCTGGGGGCGGAGGACCCGCCGCGCCCTCTAGTGGGACGACCTGATAAGGCCGAGAACTGTCCACTTTACAGTCTGGCGGCGACGCCCCTGTGCGGACTAAGAACGGGGCGCTTTATCCTTTTGTGTTTGTCTGCCTACCTGCCTTTCTCTCTCTTTTCTGTTCTCCCCTCTTCCCTCCCGTTTTCCTCCTCTTCTGATAGGGTCTTGTGTAGCCCAGTCTGGCCTGAACTTGAGTCCTTGATCCTCCTGCCTTAACCTCCCGAGTGCTGGGTGCTGGGATTACAGGCGTGTGCTATCAGGCCCCCCCCCTTTTTTTCTTTTTCGTTTCCCAAACTAAATTCGTAGGAAAATGTTTTTCCTTCAGTGTTTTTTGAGGACCAAGCTCAGTCTCAACATTTTGGAGAGGCTTTCTCTGGCCACCCTCTCTGAAGTAGTGCCTACAAAAAGGATATTCATGCTTTTCCCCACATCATTCTTGTCTTTTCTTGATAGCACTTATCACATTGTTCAAACATTTCTTTCCTTTTTTGATCAGCTCCCTAAATGAGACTGAGGGCATACCCTTCTGTTCTCTTCACTGGTACACTAAATGGCATATAGTTGTTGTTGTTGTTGTTAGGTGCCGTCGAGTCGGTATCCGACTCATAGCGACCCTCATAGGGTTTTCAATGGCTGAGTGCTTCGGGATTGCTTTGGGAGTGGATTGCCAGGCCCTTCTCCCGTTAAAATGGCATGTAGTAGTGCTCAGTAAATATTTTCTAAAAATTAATACTTGAAACTGGGAAGGATTCCTAGATGTGGCATTTAGCTGAACCAAGAGTGAGCAGTCCTGTTGGGTACGTAGTAATATTCAGCCTCCATGTTGTTAGGTGCCGCCAAGTCAGTATCCAATGCATAGCGACCCTACGTACAAGAGGTGAAACACTTTGTCAGTGTTTCTCTGCTGTTCACAGGGTTTTCAATGGCGGATGGATTTTTGGGAGTGGGTTGTCAGGTCCGTCTCCCATCAGCCTCCATGGAGAGTGGTTAAAAAAAAAAAAAAGCATCCCATTTGAAACCATAGAATCTTGACCCAAATCTTAGCACTGCGCACTTAGCATTTAGCATTGATTGATTGATTGATTGATTGATTTGTAGAGCTGAGGCTTGAATCCAGGGCCTTGCACATGGTAGTCAAGAGCTCTATGTCTCAGCCACACCTCTTGTTGTTGTTGTTAGGTGCCATGGAGTTGGTATCCGACTCATAGCAACCCTCTGTACAACAGGCGAAACACTATTGTCAGTGCTTCTCTGCTGTTCATAGGGTTTTCAATAGCAGATTGATTTTTGGGAGGGGGTTGCCAGGTCCTTCTCCCACAGCCACACCTCTAGTACCCTTTTTATTTTTATTTTTATTTATTTATATTTTATTTTGAGACAAGGTCTCACTAAATTGCGCAGGCTACCTCTGGCCTTGAATTCATAATCCTCCTGCCTGACCCTCCTAAATCATGGGATTACAGGTGTGCACAACAGTATCTGGCTTGCCATTTCCTTTACTTTGTGTGACCTTGGTCATGGCAAGTTAGCCATGTACTGTCTGAATTTATTGCCTCTCTTGTACCTATTTCATAAGAATTCTGTGAAGATCCAAGAAGAAACCTCCCACATCTATATGTTTTATTAGTCACAGAGCTTTATATTAGAACAAAATTGTTTATAATTGTACCACTCATGTAGTCCAAGGAAATTTCTAAAAGCATGGTCTTAGAGTGGAGCCATACTCTACAGTGTTGGGTAGATAAAGTCTTAGGAAGTTGACTAAGACATGGTCTGCATCCTCAGGTAGTTTCTAAGTCTTCTCAACTGCTATGTCCCCCAAGAATATTCAGTTCTAAAATTCTAGTACACTCCAGGAAAGAAAGGAACAAAATTAGAGACAGATTTGTGAGAGGAAATGGGAACCAACTATGCCTGGAAGAATGGAGAAGATAGCAAGCATTTCATGCAATAAAAGGATATGGCAGGAACGCTGGAATTCATTCATTCCTCAAATATTTGTTTAATGCTTCTCCCTTCATGCCCTATCTCATGCCTTTCCCCCACAAAGCCTTGTCTCTACCTTCTGTATCTTCAGTCAGCCAGTTTCCATCTGTGCTCTCTCCCTGTACCCTAGTCTAAACTACTGGCCTTTGGTCTAGGCCACTGCAGTGGCCACTTTACTGCTTTCCCTACCATTTGTCTTGTCTTCCCTCCAACCAGTTATCCATGCTGCCTTTCTGTGTGTGTGTATGTGTGTGTGTGTGTGTGTGTGTGTGTGTGTGTGTGTGTGTGTGCCCGTGCGCACGCACCTGTGGACCTGGGGGATTGAATAATCCAGGGTCTTGCATGTGCTTTGCAAGTGCTCTATCATTGAGCCCCACCCCCAGCCCATTTTTTACTTTTTTATTTGAGACAGGGTTTCACTAAGTTACACAAGCTGCTCCTAGCCTTGAATTTATGATCTTCCTACCTCCACCTCCTGAGTTGCTAGGATTACAAGTGTGCACCACTGCTCGTGGCATCAGAGAATGCTTTTTGAGTTGCACATCTGACAGCTGTAATGGCACATGCCTGAAATCCCAGCATTCAAAGGAGGATCTGAGTCTGAGGGCATCCTGGGCTATATAGCGAGACCCTGTCTCAAGAATTTTTTTTTTCTTTTTTTGCTGTACTGGCGGTTGAACCCTGGGCCTTGCGCCTGCATGCTCTGCAAGTGCTGGACCACTGAGCAGTGCCCCCAGCCCATTTTTTTTTTTTTTTTTACTTTTTGAGACAGGGTCTCGCTAAATTATGCGGACTGCCTCTGGTCTCGAACTTGCGATCCTCCAGAGCTGCTGGGATTACAGGCATGTGCCATGGCACCTGGCGCTTTCTCTTTTTTTTTTTTTTGAGACAAAGTCTGACTCTAGTCAAGGCTGGTCTGGAATTCCCTGTGTAACTAAGGCTGGCTTCAGACTTGCAGTGATCCTCTTGCCTTAGCCTCCCAAGTGCTGGGATTACAGGTGGGTGTCACCATGTCCAGTTTTTATGTATTTACTTATTTATTCATGTTTATTTTGAGACAGAGTCTCACTAAATTGCTTAAGCTGCCTCTGGCCTCAAACTTCTGTTCCTCCTGCCTCAGCCTCTTGAGTAGCTGGGATTATAGGCTATCTTCCTCGTTTCTTGAATTTTTTAGCCTTGATGACTGACTCCCTTTTTTGCTTTCTTTTAGCTCAGTGTGTAGCAATATCCTTTTCTCATTTTTCCTTCACCTCAACAGCCTTCTCATAAAACTCCTTGTCCTCTGCAATAGTATTACTTCACATCTCTCCCAGTTTCTTTGAAAGAGAAATGGGTAGGCCAAGATATTCTCCCTTGATTTTGATTTCTCCCTTGATTTTGGTGGAAAGTTAGAATAAGGAAGAGGCTGAGAAAGGCCTCTTGGGTGTATTGAGATCCTTGAATTTTGTCGTCGTTTCTCTGTTAGGAGAGATACAGGTTTTCATTTTTCTTTCAGAATGGGGCTTTTCCATATTGGCCATGCCTTCAGATTTTCTTCTCTTTTTAGCAACATGGTCTTCAACTTCTCTGAGCACTTTTTTGGGGGGGAGGAGCAGTTACTAGGGAGTTTAACCCAGAGCCTCACACAGGATAGGCAAGTGCTCTGCCACTCATCCACACCCTCAGCCCCTTTTAATTTTTTTTTTTTTTAATTTTGAGACAGGGTCTCAATAAGTTGTGCAGGCTGCCAATGACCATGAACTTGTTATCCTCCTGCCTCTGCCTCCCAAATACCTGGGATTATAGGCATGTGCCCTGGCACCCACCTTATTTTCATTGTTTGTTTTTGAAGACAGGGTCTTGCTGTGTAGCCCAGGCTGGCTTCAAACTGGAGATCCTCCTGCCTCCACATGCCAAGTGCTGGGATTACAGGTATGTGCCACCATACCCGGCTCTCTGAGCATTTTGTAGAAAGCTGAGAAGTTGACAAAAACACTAGGTGCTGCTTCTTGTGCTCTCCTGGCAGGTTTGCACAAAGACCATGGAGAAAGACATTTTGTCTCAGTTTCTTAGGAGTTCCTTTGCCTGTGTTTAGTTATTTTTCATTAGGGAGGCACAGAGTTTACCAGACCCCATCCCCCTTTCGCTTGCCCCCACACTGTATATTGCTGTAGGAAACCTAACCTTCCCCATGTTACTCAACTTGTAGCTGGCTGTACTTATTCTTTACAGTACTTAACAGAATCATAATTGCCTGTGTCATCACATATTTCATGGTGGCCTTCCCCAAGAATTCTAAGCTCACTGTATTTCCACTCTCTAGCACAGGGCCTGGCACACAAGGTATTCATGAAATATGTATTGAATGAATAAATACCTTATATACCTGAAAATGTGGAAATATTTTTATTTGTAGAAGTTGCCTTTTGTTTTTTCTTTTTTCTTTTTCTTTTGCAGTATTTGAGGGTTGAACCCAGGACCACACACATTGCAAGTACTCTACCATTGGGCTGCACTCCCAGTCCATTTTTTATTGTATTTTTTTTTTTATCTTGAGACAGAGTCTTGCTAAGTTACACAGGCTGCCTCTGGTCAGGAGCCTTTGATCCTTTTGTCTCCTCCCAAGTCACTGGGATTTCAGGCATGAGCTGACAAGCCCAGCACCTTTTGTTTTCTTACTAGGTGTCCTGTTATAGTTCATGATGTCTGATTTTTAAAAATATATTTTGTTTTGAGTCAAGCCACTGGTTTGGGAAGTATGCAGCCTGAAATAAACTCAACAGATGCTAGTTTTGCAGGATTATAGAGACCACTAATTTTATCATGAAGGTTAAGAATATATACGAGCATGCTGTTGTTGTTAGATGCCATCAGTTCAGGTCTGACTCATAACAACCCTCTGTACAACAGAACAGATCTTACTTATGTTTAAGCCCACTGTTGTAGGCACTGTGTCAGCCTATCTAGATGAGGGTTTTCCTTTTTTTGTTGTTGACCTGCCACTCTCCCAAACATGATTTCCTTCTCCAGGGATTGGTCCCTCATAACTACATGTCCATAATATGTAAGACACAGTCTGCCCATCCTTGCTTCCAAGGAGCACTCTGGTTGTCCTTCTAGGACAGATCTGTTGGTTCTTTTGGAAGCCCATGGTATATTCAGTATTCATCTCCAGCACCATAATTCAAAAGCATCAACTCTTCTCCTGTTTCCCTTATTCAATGTCCAGCTTTCACAACCATAAGATACAACTGAAGATACTATGGCATAAGTCAGGTGCACTTCCATCTTCAATATGACATATTTGCTTTTCAACACTTTAAAGAGGTCTTTTGCAACAATTTTTCCCAATATAATGTGTCTTTTGATTTCTTGACTGCTGCTTCTGTGGCTGTTGATTGTAGAACGAAGTAAAGCAAAGTCTTGGGAAATCTCAGTCTTTTCTCCATTTATTATGAAGTTACTTACTGACCCAGTTGTAAGGATTTTTGTTTTGTTGATGTTGTGGCGCAATCCATATTGAAGGCTGTGTTCTTTGATCTTCGTCAATAAATGTTTCAAATCCTCTTTACTTTCAGCAAACAGAGTTGTGTCATCTGTATAACCCAGGTTGTTAATGAGTCTTCCTCCAATCCTGATGCTGCATTCTTCTTCATAAAGTCAAGATTCTTGGATAATTTGCTCAGCAGAGATATTAATGAGGTATGGTGAATGGATACAGTTCTGAGGCACAACTTTCTCAACTTTAAACCAGGCAGTGTTTCCTTGTTCTGTTCAAATGACTGCCTCCTGGTCCATGTACAGATCCCTCATGAGTACAAGTAAGTGCTCTGGTGTTCCCATTTTTCCAGTGTTATCCATAATTTGTTATGATCCACACAAATGCCTTTACATAGTCTATAAACATAGGCAGACATCCTTCTGGTATTCCCTGCTTTTAGCTAATATCCATCAGCTATGATGTCCCTGGTTCCACTCCCTCTTCTGAATCTGGCTTGATTTTCTGGCATTCCCTCTCTATATACTGCTGCAGCCGCTTTTGAGTGATCTTTACTAAAATTTTGTTTGCGTGTGATATTAATTATATTGTTCAATAGTTCCACATTTGGTTGGATCCTCTTTTTTGGGAATAGGCACAAACATGGATCTCTTCCAGTCAGTTGGTTAGCTAGTTGTTTTCCAAATCTCTTGGCATAAACATGTTAGCAACTCCAGTGCTGCATCTGTTTGTTGAAACATCTCTATTGGTATGTCATCAATTCCTGGAGCTTAGGTTTCACCAATTTCTTCAAGGCAGCTTCCAGTTCCTTCAGTACGATTAGTTCCTGATCATATGCACCCTCTTGAAATGGTTGGTAATCCACTGATTCCTTTTGGTATAATGACTCTGGTATTACTTCCATCTTCTTTTGATGTTTTCTGTGTCATTTAATATTTTCTCTGTAGAATCCTTCACTATTGCCACTTGAGGCTTGAATTTTTTCTTCAATTCTTTAAGCTTGAGAAAAACAGAGCATGTTCTCCCCTTTGGTTTTCTACCTCCAGCTCTTTGCATATGTCATTATAATATTTGATTTTGTCTCCTCAAGCTGCCCTTTGAAATCTGACAAATACTAGATCCCTGTATTTTTCATTTGTACTGTGTTAGAGATACCTTCTACCTACCCCCTGTTTACTACTTGTATTTTAATCTATTTAAGACTTTTTTTTTCTTTTTCATACTGGGAATTGATCCCAGGGCCTTGTACTAGGCAAGTGCTCTACCACTGAGCTATATCCCAAGCCCTTTTAAAAATATTTTATTTTGAGACAGGGTCTTGCTAAACTATGCAGGCTGCCTCTGGCCTTGTACCTGCAATCCTCGTGCCTCAGTTTCCTGAGTCCCTGGGATTACAGGCATACATCACCATGTCCTGCTACTTAAGGAGTCTTTTAGATAGGAGGTTCAGCCAGGCAGCATGGCTGAGGTAGAAAGATTGAGAGTTTGAGGCCAGAGGCAGCCTGCATAGCATTAGCAAGACCTGTCTCAAAATAAAAAACAAATAATGGGCTCATAGTGCCTTTCAGTGGTAGAGTACTTCTAAAGTATATGAGAAGCCTTGGGTTCAACCTTCTAGAATAGATAGATAGATAGATAGATAGGAGTTTAAAATATTTGTTATCATTAGTTTTATCACAGTTGTCCATTATGACTTCTTCTTTCAAAATTTGATTTAAGAAATTCTATCTTAAGATCATGAATTATTCCTAGTATGTGCAGAGCCCTGAGTTCTATCCTCAACCCTGCAAAAAAGAAAATCATGAAAACGTTATTTGTTGGAAATGAAGGTGTAGCTCAGTAGTGGAGTGCTTGCCTAAGCATGTGGTAGGCTTTGGGTTCAATCTCTAGAACCACAAAATAATTAATAATATTATTATTAGTAGTAGTAGTATTAGTATTATAGAGAGAGGGAGGAGAAAGAGAAAATCATATATATTATATATTCAGGTAATTTTGACATTGGTTGGGTTTTGTATTGTTTTTATAACTTTAGTTCTTTCATTTGCTTGGATTTTAGTTTTTTGTCTTTTCCCCATTCCTTTTGCATCTTCTGAAACTTCTGGGGCTCATCACGATATTTGTCACCATTTTTGGTACTCTAGGCATCTTACCTCTTCTCTCAGAATATTTCCTCTAGAAAGAGGATGATGGGAATAGAAATGAGGCTGCAGGCTTAGAAGAATAGCTCCCTGAAGGACTATAAAGAAGAAGTGAATAAGCCTGGTGTGGTGGCACATGCCCGTAATCCCAGCACTTGGGAGGCATCTGATGCAGACCCTGTTGAAAGAAGGAAGGAAGGAAGGAAAGAAGGAAGGTAGGTAGGTTCTAAGAAGTAACCTTTGGAGCTGGGCACAGTGGCACACACCACTTATCCAAGTGACTTGGGAGGTTAAGGCAGGAGAATCGCAGGTTCGAAGCTAGAGACAGCTTGCATAATTTAGCAAAACCCTGTCCCAAAATAAAAATAAAAATAAAAAATAGCCTGGAGGTATAGCTTAGTGGTGGAGCACTTGCAAAGTGTGTGCAAGGCCCTGGGTTTAACCCCCAAGTAATGTAAAAAAAAAATAGTCTTTGATTTCACTCATTACAGTCATAATCTTCATCACAAAGGTTTTATCAGTGCCTGCTTGTAGTGGGCAATTAAAGTCAACACTGAACTAAATTTAGAATATAGTGTTCGTGAACATAATATCAGAATTTAAACTCTATGAAAATTAAAACAGTTAAGCAAGGAATATATCCTGTTGCTACAAGTTCAAGGCGAGCCTGGTCTACATAGCAAATTGCAGGCCAGCCTGGACTATACAGTGAGACCCTGTCTCAAAACAAACAAACAAACAAATAAAAAACCCCACTGAGGCAGAAGCATCTCAAGGTTGGAGACCAGAGGCAACCTGTGCAACTTAGCAAGACCCTGTCTTAAAATAATAAATAAAAAGGGGACTAGAAATGCAGCTCAGTGGTGGAGCACTTTTTTAGTATATGTGAGGCTCTGGATTCAATTCCCCAGTATTAGGGAGGGGGAACCTACCCTAAAACTTCAGAAATCAATGTGAACATCACTGGGAAAGAGCAGTGCCTAGTAAGGATTGGTCACTGGGATTTCCAAGTTCAAGGGATTGTTACTGGTCAGTTAGGGGCAGCAGATCTCTTGCTTTCTGACTCCCTTCCACCTTCCACAAATGTGTACCACTCCAAACTTTTCCTCTTGCAGGCAATATAACTGTTGCTAAGGCTTGAGATCAGAAGGATTTTTACTTTAAATTTGTCCTTGGCTCTGAATAAGGGGACCTTTACCCAGCATAAGCAGGAACCACCCTCAGGAGCCACTTCATGCTACCTGTCACGTCCATAGCAATTAGAGCAAAAGGACAGAGTTCAGGAAAGTATTTGAAGGAAGTTCTCCTCAGTTTTTTCTAAGTCAAGTGGGAGCGAGACCAGCCAAACTCACTGTGGTGGATGGCCTATTTTCCCACTAGCACCATATTCCAAGGGAGGTGTCCCTGGATTCAGTTCCTGTAAGAGAAAAGAAGCCCGTCTTGATGTACTCTCAGTCTAGATATATTTGCCATTCAGCAAGATTTTTTTTTTCTTTTAACCCCAGTACTTGGGGTTAAAACCCAGGGCTTCACACATGCTTTGCAAGTGCTCTACCATGGAGCTAGACCCCTAGCCCTTTTTCACTTTTGTCTTGAAATAGGGTCTCACTAAATTACACAGGCTGCCTCTGGCCTCCAACTCTCAATCCTGCTGCCTCTGCCTCCTGGGTTGCTGAGATACTGACGTGAGCCAGCCAAACCCAGCATCAGTAAAGTTTTTAAGTGTCTTACCTAGCTGAGTCAATATTAGAAAGACCCCAGGATTTTTTCTGTTTGCTTGTTTCACTGCTGGGGATTGAACCCAAGGCCTTGCATGTGTTATACATTCTGTTACGGAGCTATACTCACAGTCGGGAAAGATCTTAAGGATTTTGCAGTGTGATACCTCTTACAGAAAAATTGTTTCAATGTAGGAAAATAGTTAAGAGCCAGGTGTGGCGGCCCATGCCTATAATCCCAGCATTTGAGAGGCTGAGGCAGGAGGACTAACTTAAATAAATCTGAGGTCAGTCTGGGCTACAGAGTGAGAACCTGTCTTAAAAAAACCCTAACATGTTCACATCAAATACAAAGATAGATAGATAGATAGGTAGGTAGGTAGGTAGGTAGGTAGGTAGATAGGTAGGTAGACAGACAGGCAGGCAGGCAGGCAGGCAGGCAGGCAGGCAGGCAGGCAGGCAGACAGACAGACAGACAGACATATGTTTTTCCAGGGGGAAGTTATTGGCCTTGCCTCAGTTTTTGTGCTTGCTATTCCTTCAAACTTCAAGATTTTTCCCAGATAGATACTCATGTAACTTGCTCTTCTACTTAAGTCAGATTTGTGCTTTAAAATCACTGAGTGAATAGCTGGGTGCTGTGGCACCTGCCTGTAATCCCAGCGACTCAGGAGGCCAAGGCAGGAGGATCACAAATTCGATACCAGAGGCAGTCTGCGTAATTTAGCGAGACCCTGTCTCAAAAAGTAAAATAATGGGCTGAGGGTGCACCTCAGTGTTACAGCACTTGCAAAGCATGCAAGTGCAAGGCCCTGGGTTCAACCCCCAGTACCACAAAAATAAATAAATAAATAAATAAATAAATAAATAAATAAATAAAAATTCACTGACCAAGGTCTTCCCTAATCATCCCTTCTGAAATAGTCCTTATCTCTACCTCTAATAATTGGTGCTCCTTATTCTGCCTTAAATTTGTTTTTCAAATTGAAGTTAATACTCCCTGATACATACTTACTGACTTGTTTCTTAACTCTCTACCTCATACAATTTAGTTCCCTGAGGGCAGGAACTTTGTGTGGCCTGATCATTGCTATGTTCTAGTACTTAGAACAGTTCCTGGCTACAGAAGATCCTTAATAAATGGCATATTTGTAAAATAAATGAAACATATGAAATAAGGTATCAGAGCACTATCTGGGATTTTAGATAGAACTATTGGAAAAGAAATATTTTTTACTAAGTGCTGGGTGCAGTGGCGCACGCCTGTAATCCTAGTGGCTTGGGAGGCGGAGGCAGGAGGATCACAAGTTCAAGACCAGAGGCAGTCTGCGTAACTTAGTGAGACTCTGTCTCAAAAAAAGTAAAAAAAAAAAAAAGGGCTGGGGGGTGCAGCTCAGTGGTCCAGCACTTGCAAAGCATGCAAGTGCAAGCTCCTGGGTTCAACCCCCCAGTACCACCAAAAAAAAAATAATTTTTTTTTTTTACTTGATATTTGCAAGGATCAAACCAGTCTAAAGCACATGATGGCCATTGTTCCACCTACCTCTGGAGACCTGCCTGAGAATTAAACCATGCTGGTTCTATTGCAGAGACCAAAGGCTGAGAGAGTCAGAAGAAAGCTCTGCCCTAAGCACTTTGTATCTTTGGGCTTACCAATCATGTGAGTGATTCAATTCCTTTTGAGCACAACCAGCTTAAACTGGATTTCTGCCATTGGCAATCAAAACACAAAACAAAAATCAAGCCTGATACACATTTGTATGATATGTACTACATGAATTTTCACTTGTTAATGTGTACCTGATTTTCCCTAAATCTTATAAACATTGTTATAGTTCACAAAATAATCATATATACACATCAGTTCATTTTTAACACAGTTATGTGTGGTAGAGTTTATGTTCTTGTAGTTGGTGAAACCGTAATTCATAGAAATCAAGCAATTTATCCAACATCGTATAGCTAAAGACTGGCAAAGCAGGACCTCTAATGTGGGTCTTTTGACTCTAAGTCTGAGGCCTAGTCTACAGCTCCACAGTTTCTTGCTGAACTATTCAAGTAAGTCTTCATGAATTTGTTTTCCTTTCAGTGGAAGGGAAGCTCATTTAAGGTAGGACATTGCTGTTTTCTATGGTCCCTAGGGCAGCTTCTTGAAATAAAGGGGCTCAAAGAAGGGGCAGGTTTCACTGGTGATGAGGTTAGGACGGTTGCCACATTTGCTTTCTTGCATCAAGTACTTGTAATTAGCTTACTAAAATAAGGTATAGGCATTACAGTGGTATTTCCAACCTTTTTGACTAATACAACAAGAAATTATTTCACATCAACTCAGTTCTGCATGTGTACATTATTAACATAAAGTTTGACAATACAATACCTGTAGGGGGAAATTGGGAGGAAGTTGGCAAAAACTCCAAAACTGGGAAAATGGCTTTTGAATATGTGGTTTATAAATGAGAAATCTAGGGAAAATGAAAGTAACTTGATTGGACATTTGTACAAAACCCTTCACAAAGCCCCCAAACCTGATTGGACAGTTGGGCTCAAAGCTGATTGGCTCAGGCCATTCTGTGGGCGAGCTGTATAAGGAGCTGCACTGCAGCAGCTCACCCCTTCCCCTTTTTCGCCCGGACCACCAATGGAGAAACAGCTCTCTCCGCTCTCTCGCCCAGACCTTCGGACCTTTGGTGAGGAAAGAATGGCTCTCCCCCCTGCGACCATCAACGAGGAAAGAACTCGTTCTCCACCAAGACCACCAATATGGAAGCATCTACCCTTGAGGCGGGGCTGGGATTTAGCTCAGTGGGTAGAGCACTGCGCTGCAGTCTCTGAGGTCCCGAGTTCAATTCCCAGCACCGCAAAAGTGGGAGAAGGGCCTGGCAATCCACTCCCAAGACAATCCCAAAACAGCCATTGAAAACCCTATGAGGGTCGCTATGAGTCGGACACCGACTCGATGGCACCTAACAACAACAACCCTTGAGGCTGTATAAGAGCTGCTAGCACTTAAAGCTGTACGCTTTGAGTTTTCTCTCTGCCCTAATAAAGGGCAGAGAAATAAAGAGCTGTGTTTGTCCCCTCAAGGCAAAGGCACCCGAGGGTTTTCCTTTCTCCCATCTCCGCTGGCGTCCCAAAGCCACAGGCGTCCATGCCCCTCACCCGAGGGTCCTGAGTGAATTGTGTTTAATATCTGTGTGCGTGGCGGTGCCACCCTTCTGAACATCCAGGCCGGACCAGGAGGTGCGCACCCCACAAATACCTAACTTAGTAGTTGTAAATTCTTTAACATTTTCTATTTTTTAAAATTCTGATTACAACCCAAATTAATCTTATAATTCAATAATGGGTTGACATTTGGTTTGAAAAATGTTTTGTTGTTGTTGTTCATTTTGTTTTTCTGAGACAGGGTCTCCCTCTATGTAGTCCAAGTCAAGATCCTCTCACTTCAGCCTTCCAAGTACTGGTATTATAAGCATGTTACAACATATCCAGCTGAAAAACACTTATACAGGTCACATATAAGTAGTTCAAATCCAATGTAAGCTTAATGTCACTAATGTTTATTGAGTGCTAATGATGTGCTAAGTATATTACAAGGGGCAGTGAACGGTAAAAAAATAATATATATGTATCTTCATGAAGCTCATCTACTGACAAAAAATAGAGGATAAACTCAATAAAAGGAAAAATATGAGAAAAAAATTTGCACATAGCTACAAGAGCAGAAGAGGTACATCCTATAAGAATCAGGACAGGCTCTAACGAGTAGGTGACATTTGAGTTAGGTTTTTTGTTGTTTTGTTTTGTTTTGTTTTGTTGTTTGTGGCACTAGGGGGTTGAACCCAAGACCTCAGCCATGCTTTTTCAAGTGCTCTACCACTGGGCTACACTCCCAGCCCATTTTTATTTTTTATCTTGAGATAGGGTGTCCCTAAATTATGCAGACTGCCTCTGGCCTTGAATTCACAATCCTCCTGACTTTACCACCCCAGTGCTGGGATTACAGGTATGTGCCACCTCACCTGGCTTGGTTTTTGTTTTTTGGAGGCAGGGTCTTGCTGTGTAGCCCAGGCTGAAACTCACTATATAGACCAGGCTGGCCTCAAACTTGTGTTGATTCTCCTGCCTCAGCCTCTTGAGGGCTGGATTACAGGTGTGCACCACCACACACGACTTCAGTTAGGTCTTGAGAAATGGACAGGATTTCAGTACTAGAAGGGTGGATAAAGGTAATAGCAAGAGTACAGAGGAAGGAAAGCCCAGGAAACAGGGAAGATGAAACTTAACTGGAAGCCAGGCATGGAGGCGCACACCTAAAATCCTGGCAACTTGGGGGACAGAGACAGAGACAGGAGGATTTCGAGTTTGAGGCCTGTGATCCTGAAACCATAAGACAAGAAAACCTCTGGTGATTTCAGGGAAAGTTTGTCTATACTCAGGCTGCAGTATTTTCAGCAAACATGATTGGACAGCGGGCCTGTGCCTGATCTCTTGATGGAGTGAGAATTTGAGCCAGTGAAGCCAAATCTCAATAGCAAGCAGCATGCAGTGTACCTGCTTCTTGCTGATTGCAAACAGACATTTACAATGTGAATTTAAAATCAAATGTCTCTTATTACTTACAGCTAAAGTGGCATCATAGATGTTTCCCATAATTAAGTCTTGCATTAAAAAATACTCCACTAGCCAGGCATGGTAACATGCCTGTAATCTCAGCACTTGGTAGACTGAGGTAGGAGGATTGATAAAAGTTCAAGGCCATCCTGGGCTACATATCAAATTCCAGAACAGCATGGGCTACAGTGAGAGACCCTGTCACAACAACAACAATAACAACAACACTCCACTAGTGTCTACCATCTCCACCACTGTTATGGAAGTTGCATTTTTGTATATCTCCACTCTTTCCAACTCCCTGTCTTCTGCACAATCGTGCCCTCTTGCTAGGTAATTCAGGCATGATGTCTTGGAATACTTAAATCACAAACTTATGAAAAGGAATAAAACTATTTTCCCAGTAGAAAAAGAGTAGCCTGTGCTACTTTTATTTTGAGACCCTGTCTCAAAAGACCAAAAAGAGGGTAGGAGGTACAGCTCAGTTGTAGAGTGCCCTAGGTTCAATCCCCCAATAACAAGTTAATTAATTACCTGGAAAGAAGGCTGGAACTATGGTGCAAGAAATCTATAATATCTTATGAAAAGTATATTCTAAAGCCAACTGTGATGGTGCACACTTGTAATCCCAGCACTTGGGAGGCTGGGACAGGAGGATCATGAGTTTGACGCCAGCCAGGGCTACAAAGCAAGACCCTGTTTTAGAAACAAAAAAAGTATATTTTGTATTTAAATGTAATATGTGTAAAATGCCTTCCATATTGGAAAAGAAGTAGGCTTTCAACATGAACTCAGTTCCCTTTCCTTCTCCTTTAGTGTGTAAGCAAGAAGGAGCCACTGAAAGTCTCTGACTCAGAAAGGGAATAATCAGACTGATGAGAGGGACAGTGCAGTCACTGAGTTAAGAGCAGTGGAGGCCTAAGCAGGAAGCTGGCAGTAGAAACAGAAAAGAAAGGAAGACTGACCTTGCGTAGGTAGACTATTCATAATTGGCATCATTTGATGTGATGGAGGATGAGCAGTCCATGGTTACTTGTGGGCTTAAAGTACCAGAGATGGGGAACCTAGGGAAATTACAAGAATTGCTGGTTAACTGCCAGCTTTGGGGTCCTCCTGAAGATGCAACAGTGAATAGGACAAAAGCCTGGCTTTTGGGGAGAGACACAAATGATCAGTGGGAACAGTCCCATGGGGCAGTGCTGTGGGAAAGGGCCCACACAGTACAGTGTTCTAAGATTACAGAGAGGACAACCTCACCCAGACATTGGGATCATGGGAGGCTCTTTGGTACAGAGAACAGCTAACGTGAGGCCACAAGGGTGAGTAGGACATAGCTAGGTGAACATGGCCAGAGGAAGAATGTTCTAGCATAGGCACAACATGGAAAAGAGAGGGAGGCAAGAGAGGACATTGATACATTTGGGGAACTAAAATCATCCCCATGAGACTAGAATCACAGTCATTTCAGATTAAGTAAAATACAAAGCTCTAAGAGCTTGCCCACTGTTTTCCAGCTGGCTAGACCTGGAATTCAGCTCAACTTTATTTTTTATTTATTTATTGGTTGATTGATTGATTGCAGTACTTGTGGGTTGAACACAGGACCTCACACATATTGCAAATGCACTACCACTAGGCTGCACCCCTAGCCCATTTTTACTGTTTTATTTGAGTCAGGTCTTGCTAAATTATGCAGGCTGCCTCTGGCCTTGAACTCCCCATCTTCCTGCCTCAGCCACCTGAGTTGCTAGGATTATAGGTGTGTTCCATTGTGCCAGCAGAATTCAGCTCAACTTTACCTTAAGAGGTTGTTCTTTCTACTCCTCCATTCTCTGGTGCTGGATGGGTCCTCAGTATTGTTACATGGAAATTTCAGAGAGTTTGTGAAAAACTAGAAGAGACCTAAGAGTTGAGCCAAAGGAAAGGATTTATTTTAGGAGTAGGAGGATAAGTAGCAGGAAGGAAGTAGAGAAAGAACCATTCAAAGAGGTGAACACCTAGAGAGCACAGTATGACAGAAGCCAAAGACAGAGGTCTTAGAGGAATAGTTTAACATTTCAGATATGGACACAGTAGAAGAGTTTGTTCTCACTGTGGGTGGTCAGTGATGATCACAATTTAGCCAATGAGAAAGTGATTTCCAGAGTAGATCACAAAGGGTAGAGAAATAAATGAAGCGTAAGGAGGTGGAGTAAGTGCAGATCGCTTTTTCAGCCACTTGGAATTTGAGTTATTGGAAGAAGTAAGAAGGGAAGCCAACTCCAAGACTGCAGAGGCAGCCAAGTGCAGTGGTACACGCCTGTCATCCCAACCACTCAGGAAGCAGAGGCAGGAGGATGGCAAGTTTGAGGACAGGGGCAGCATATGGAATTTAGCAAGAACCTGTCACAAGATCAAAAATGATAAAGGGGCTGGGTGTGCAACTCAGTGGTAGAGCGCTTGCAAAGCATGTTAGAGGCCCTGGGTTCAATCTCCAGTACTACAAAACAGAACAGAACAAAACAAAAAAATCCCAGAGGCAGAAGCAGGAAGTTTATTAGGAAGTGATCTTGGGATAAATAGTGAGGGAAGGGAAGGAAAGGAAGACCAAGTGGGAGAAGCTGAGCTGTGATGCAGAACAAGGCTTGGCCAACTTTCCAAGATACCTCCAGTTGGGGTGAAATGGATGAGTCTTCAGACTCCCACCTGATCACTCACTGGACATGGGCTGCCTGTGAAGGGGGATGACCTGACAGCTCAGGGCCATCTGCCAACAGCACTGCTACTACCAAGAGCTAAGCTAATAATTCCTTCATTATCAAAGGGACCTGGGCCTTGCATTCTAGTGTTTATCACAGGAATGCTTTACAAGGTTAGCAGACTCAAAGGAGGAATATTTTTAACATAGGTAAGACTTTATTCTTATTGCCTAACAGTCATATAAAAATGAGGTAATACATTATGGGATACTCCCTGTATACCAGGACTTTGCTAGCAGCAGGGGTAAAAAGATAAAATAATCTCCTCTATTCAGAGCTCTCAATTTAATGGGAGAGGAAAGCATACTGTGGGGCTCTGCTTATCTGAGTCAGTTTGTATCTGTAGCATCTGCTTATGCTTGGTGAATAGTAGGTTCCAGTAAACATATACAAAATGAGTTAAAGTACTTGAGTAAGAAGTGCTTGAGTAGCAGATCAAATGTAGGAGTAATTAATGTTGCCTGAAGGAGTTAGGGACCTTAAAGAATTAGCAGGAGTTTTTCAGGTAAAGAAGGGGATAAGTGGGAGTAGCTAATTTCAGGCAGTTATTTTAGAGAAAACAAAGGTATGGAAAAGAATTCTTGGATAGTAGGAGAGCATGGAAGGAAGAGCCTCTTATTCAAGTCAAAGGCACAAATGGTAAAGATACATGTTAGCTACATAGTATCTATACATATTACTATCTCTGCAGACATGAGTTTTTATAGCTGTCATGTGGAACTTATAGATACAAAATAACAACTCTGCTTCCAGGAAAATAAGTTAGGTTAGGTGCCCTCATAGCGACCCTCTGTACAACAGGGGAAACACTATTGTCAGTGCTTCTCTGCTGTTCATAGGGTTTTCAATGGCAGACTGATTTTTGGGAGGGGGCTGCCAGGTCCTTCTCCCAAGCCTACAGCTTCTGGTGTTCCCAGGCGGTCTCCCATCCAGGTACTAACCAGGCCCGACCCTGCTTAGCTTCTGAGATCTGATGGGATCGGATGCCATAGGGCTACAGATACAGGCAGGAAAATAAGAGGATAGTTTATTCAGTATGAGGTATGAGTGACTTAGGCCTGGGAAAGCACACTCAAATTTATTTGAATAAATGTTTCCAAAGAAGAAAGGAGTTGTAGACTTTTATAGACAAAGAAGAAAGGTAATTGGAAACCAACAAATTCAATTAATATATTGGTGGGGACTTTACATAAGCAGGTTAAAGTAAAATGGGAAAGTTTGACCACTAACCTGAGATAGTAATTTTCTGCATTCTTATTGAGAAGATTGGTCAGTCAGGGGTAGTTTACCAGCTCAAATACACATTCCAGAGAGTTCACCTATTGGTCATAATGATGTTAGGCAAGATTCAAAACTAAGGAGTAATGGCTTATTTTCTGAAGCCCAAAATAGCCCTTTCTATAAGATAAGCCTGTGGTATCTTATTTTACATGCTCCCAATAAGCTTGCCTCTGCTTGTATCTCCTCATGGGAGGAAGTTATTTTTCCTGTGCTTGCTTAAGAAATTCTATCACAATAATTTATTCAGGAATATTTAATTTCATAGTTCCTACTGTTGGCCAAACAACTTAAAGTATGTGAGGGTCAAACAAAAAATCATCTTATACAGCCAGGTGTGGTGGCACATGCCTGAAATGCCAGCTCTCAGAAGGTTGAGGTAGGAGGATGAACACAAGTTCAAGGCCAGCCTGGGAGTTTCGTCTACATAGTGAATTCCAGGCCAGCGTGGGCCACAGAGCAAGACCCTACTCAAAAAAAAAAAAAAAAAAAAAAAAAAAAAAAAAAAAAAAAAAAAAAAAAAAAAAAAAAAAAAAAAAGGTGCACATCTGTAATCTCACCACTTGGGGAGGCTGAGGAAGGAAGATTACAAATTTGAGGCCAGAAGCAGCCTGTATAATTTAGCAAGACCCTGTCTCATAATAAAAAATAAAAAATGAGCTGGGCAGGGTGGCTTACCCTTATAAAAACTGAGAAGGTGGCTGCGCGAGGTGGCGCACGCCTGTGATCCCAGCAGCTCGGGAGGCAGAGGCAGGAGGATCACAAGTTCGAGACCAGAGGCAGTTTGCATAATTTAGAGAGACCCTGTCTCAAAAAGTTAAAAAAATGGGCTGAGGGTGCAGCTCAGTGGTCCAGCACTTGCAAAGCATGCAAGCACGAGGCCCTGGGTTCAACTCCCAGTACCACAAAATAAATAAATAAGTAAGATAAAAAATAAAAAATAGGCTTGAGGTGCAGCCCAGTAGTAGAGCACTTGCCAAGGATGTGCCAGGCCCTGGGTTCAACCAAGTACCGCAAAAAAAAAAAAAAAAAAAAGTTAAAAAAATGGGCTGGGGGTGCAGCTCAGTGGTAAAGCACTTGTAAACCATATGTGAGGCCCTAGGTTCAACCCCTAGTACTGAATAAAAAAAAATAATAATAACTTTAAGGTCCCTCAGAGGTAGGAAGATTCATTCCTATGATCTGATGTTTTGGTCTTTATGTTTCTTCTCTTTCTTCTTCTTCACAAAGACTCACTATGTAGTCCATGCTGACCTAAAAATTGCTATGTAGACTAGGCTAGACTAGCACACAAAATCCTACCTCTGCCTCCCAAGTGCTGGGGATTACAGATGGGTAACAGATGGGTGGGCTGGGATTAAGCTCAGTTGATAGAGCGCTAAGCTGCAGTCTCTGAGGTCCCGAGTTCAATTCCTAGCACCGCAAAAATGGGAGAAGGATCTGGCAATCCACTCCCAAAGCAATCCTGAAACAGTCAGCCATTGAAAACCCTGTGAGGGTCGCTACGAGTCGGATGCTGACTCAATGGCACCTAACAACAACAACAACAACAGATGGGTAACACCATGCCCAACCTAGGGCCTATTTTATGGCCCAGCAGAGGTGTAAGAGAGGTGTATTTGGGGAAAAAGGCACTTGAGTCTTTGTAAGGATGGAATCCCTACATCTAAGTAATATACTTAGTCATCTGGGTTATCATTTTCCTTTTGTTCTCTTCTTGTATGTAACACATGTATCCATGTATTGTATTCAGGAAAATGATTATAGCTACAGTTATAGTAATTACAATATAACATGACCTAAAAGAAGCAAAAATAATTGATAAAATAATTATCCTTTGTTGGGTGCCATCAACTGGGATCTGACTCATAGTGACCCTATGTACAATAGAATGAAACACTATCCCACACTGTGCTGTACACATGATCTTTTTATGTTTGAGCCCAATGTTGCAGATACTATGTTTTTTCTCATTTTGAGTCATGCCACAACAGCAAAAGGAGGTCTCAGGGGCTTTAGTCCATTCCTGTCATTAAGGTAGACAATACTTTGAGGAGACAACTCTTCCTCAGTAATTTCTTGAATGCCTTCCAGCCTGGGGGGCTCATTCCCCCCTCCCCACACTATATTTAACAGTGCCTCTCTGCTATTCATTGGGTTTTCAATGGCTAATTGTTTGGGGAGTGGGCTGCCAGGTCCTTCTCCCTAATCCATCTTAGTCTGGAAGCTCATCTGATACCTGTCCACCATAGGTGCCCTGTTAGTATCTGAAATACCAGTGGCATAACTTTCAGCATCACAGCAACATTCAAACCCCCAACAGCATGACAGACACGTGGGGGATAATTATCCTTGTTGTTAGATGCCATCAATTTGGTATCTGACTCATAACGACCCTACATACAACAGGTGAAACACTATTGTCATGCTTCTCTGCTATTCATAGGGTTTTCAATGGCTGATTATTTTTTGGGAGTGGGTTTCCAGGTCTTTCTCCCAAACCTACAGCACCTGGTGTTCCCAGGCGGTCTCCCATCTAAGTACTAACCAGTACAACCCTGCTTAGTTTCTGAGATCTGATACAGTCAGATGCCACTGTGGTACAGCTACAGGCTTAATTATCCTAGACATCCAATAATCCTCTGCAGATATCATCATATTCTTTAATCAGATGGACAATGTGTTTTCCTCTTGTATTTACAGTCATTTGTACCTCATGAAATATTTTATCTTTTTTTTTTTCTAGACAAGGTTTCTCTGTGTAGATCCAGCTGGCTTCAAACTTGAGATTCTTTTGCCTCAGCCTTCAGAGTGCTGGGATTACAGGCCTGTGCCACCACACCTTGCACTGTTTTACTATCTTTTAATTCTAATTTTTCTTTTTGCCAACTTGATTCTATGGTTCCATCCTCATATAGAGTAGCTACTTCTGATTTATAGAAAGATTTATCTTTAATGCCTAAATTATGGTAACACTTATTTGTTCCTAATAATTTAATTTGTCTATTATTTTGTTATCACAACAGATTCTAATCTGAGAAAATAAACAGTCACAGAAGTCAAGCAATGACATAATTTCATTTTGAATTTCTTTCCCAACAAATTAATCCTTTTTTCATATACCAAATATTGCTAGCAATAAGGGTAAAGAGGCTAGACTTCTGAGAAATCAAGATTCCATAGATTTTTGTGGACATAACCAAATCTTATTTCTTAGTTTATAATCAGAAAGGGAAATGGAACCAGTAAGTGTCATTTTGCAACATTACCCATCTATTTTCCATTAGAAAATTAGTAGAATGCAGGTATGGTTTCCATTAGTACAATGCAGGTACGGTTCCCTATTTTTCTAATGCTATCTAACTATATTATGAGATTTTCTTTGTTTGTTTGTTTGTTTGTTGAGACAAGGTCTTGCTAAATTGTGCAGGTTGCCTTTGGCCTCAAACTCAGATCCTCCTGCCTCAGCCCCTCCAGTTGCTGGGATTACAAGGATGGGCCACAGGACCCACTTAATTATGAGACACCTTAAAGACTCATTTAATCAAAGCACATGGGCTCCCCCCATCCCCTCTGAGTATTGGAAGTTGAATCCAGGGTCTTACACATGCTAGGCAAGTGTTCTACCACTGAGTTGCACCCCTAACCCCTTAAAAAAAATTAAGACAGGGTCTCTGTAAATTGTGCAGGCTGCCACAGGCCTTGAACTCACGATCCTCCTGCCTCAGACTCCTGAGTAGCTGAGATTATGAGTGTATGCCACAGTGCTTGGCTGAGCATGGGCTATTAAGGTATAGTGTCCTAGATTACAAGTTTTTAATCACTTAACAAAATATATCAAGTGCAGTGTGGTGGCACACTTTTGTAATCCCAGCACTCAGGAGGCTGAGGCAGAAAGATTCCAGTTGGAGGCCAGCCTGGGTACATAATGAGTTCCAGGCTAGCCTGAGCTACATAGCAAGACTCGGTCTCAAACAACAAGAACTTAAACTATATATATATATATATATGTGTTGTTGTTGTTAGGTGCCATCAAGTCGGTGTCCGACTCATAGCGACCCTCATAGGGTTTTCAATGGCTGACTGTTTCAGGATTGCCTTGGGAGTGGATTGCCAGGTCCTTCTCCCATTTTTGTGGTGCTGGGAATTGAACTCGGGACCTCAGAGACTGCAGCGCAGTGCTCTACCAACTGAGCCAAATCCCAGCCCCATATATATATATATACATATATATATATATACATATATATATATATATATACACACACATATATATGTACGGTGTGTGTGTGTGTGTGTGTGCGCGCATGCTCAAGGCAAATTCCAAATAGTTTAGTCAGTTTCTAAAAGTTATATATAAAGATATTGAGGACTATAAGAAATATGTTCTAAAAGAACCAGAATTAGTTGTTAGAGCTTCTTTTGTTTATTTTTGTGGTACTGGGGTTCTGGATTGTCAATGTACCTGAAGATGATTATCACCTTTTTTTTTTTTAAAGTCTGAATGCACCAACTCCTTCTGAGTTGGTGCACATTTGAAAAGAGAAATGTGAGTCTAAGAGTTTACCCCTAAAGTTTTGCAGGACTTAAGTGATTAATAGTATCTGATAGGGTCCTTTTTACCAAGGTTGAAGACAGTCTTTGTTGTGGTGTCTCTTTCAACAGATGAACTCACCTAGTTTTAATCTTTCTTTCTTATTTACTTGTTTATTTACTCACTCACTTACTTACATCTCCCTGGAGAACACTGTGGAAATAATCTGTAGTCTCTTGTTATGTTCAATTTTATGTATTCTATAGACAATTAAGTGTCTTCTCAGAGCACTAGGTTAGCATTATTGTTAGGAGTTGTACTTTTACAGAATTTTGATAGGCAACAGGTACAAAGTTAACAAAAAAAAAGAAAGAAAGAAAGAAAGAAAAAAGGAAAAAAAAGAAAATACAAAAGAAAATACAAAAGAAAACTAACAAGAGGCAGGAGTGGTAGCACGTGCCTATAATCCTAGCACTCAGGAGGCTAAGCCTGGAGAATCATGGATCATTAGTTCAGGGCCAAACTATGCTACATAGTGAGACCCTATCTCAAAATAAATAAATAAAATAAATAAATAAAGCAAGCAAGCAAAAACAAATGTAGTTTTATAATAATTTTGAACAAAGAAACAATTTTTACAGTAATAACAATTTTCATCAAAGATAAAGAAAAACCAGTTTACTTGGAAAAAGAGTATAGATTTATCAGAAAACTGTACTTAAGAGAAACTGAGTGGCAAAAGATTTAGAATAGGCATGGTTAAATATCTGATGACCACTTATAATAATATAGGAATGAGGAATAATAATGAGGAAGAAATGTGGTTATCTTCTATGTTTAATACTAGGATTATGAGTCATGATGTATATCAAGACATAACCAGATTTTGAGGAATCTTGTATAACTTTGGAATGTTTATTAATAATTCATTTATAGAAATATAGGCCTAATATGTGTCTTTTGACTTCCAGGGACCCTCTATATATGCCAAAGTTAGATCTAGACCAAAAAGACTTAATTTTAGAATTTGTCAAAAATGTCAGATACTTAAAACAGTTAAATAGGATCATTACCAATAAAATCAAGGTAGCAAAACAAAAACTTTTTAACATATAGGGCACAAGAAATGATAGACTTGCTCTTTTTTGTGGGAGTTACCTAAAAAGTTGAGAAAAACTCTCACAATTTCTGTTAAGAGGAGATCAATGCTCCAAATAAACTTATTATCATTTAAACACAGGGGATCAAACTTTGGTTTTGCACCAATGTGATTTAGATATGTGGTCAGCTTCTATAAAAACCCACCAGTAATTTTCCCCAACTTGATCACGCACAGAATCTTCCATGAGATCCATTTTTTCCAAAACCCTTTTGCAACTTTATCAAACTTTTCACAACTTTCCAAATCCTTCTTTTTAAATAAATTGTAATATTCTATGACTTTCTTTATAAAACAGGTCTTATTTTCCTCACATACAAACTTATTCCCTTCCTATTTATATTCATGGGTTAATTACCCATTCTTAATAATTGTGTGAATTGCTCATGGAAATTTTCAGGTATTAAAGCTAGTAAGGAATCATCTATTTTAGGACTGTGGATGTTAATGTTTAAGCAAGAGCTTAAGGAGCCTGGGCAGTGGCACACATCCATAATCCCACTGAATTGGGAGATGGAGGCAGGAAGATCCTGAGTTCAATGCCAGAAGGAGTCTGCGTAATTGAGCAGGAGGACTGTGAGTTTGAGGCCACAGGCAACCTGTGCAATTTAGGGAGAACCTGTTTCAAAACAAGAAAAAAGAGGGCTGAAAGTGTAGCTCAGTGGTAGAGTACTTGCCTAGCATGAGAGAGGCTCTGGGTTCAAACTCAAAATAAAATAAAATAAAATTAAATTAAAATTAAAATTAAAAATGGTGGCACTAACAACAGAGAATGGCTCCAGCCAGTTTGTTAGAGCTCAATTTGTTCTTCCTCAACAGGCATGTCGATTTCTCCTAAGGCGTTGTTGTTGTTAGGTGCCATTGCATCAGTAAGGACAAAAGGAAAGACAGGGAAATTATAGTAGAGAGTATAGATAAGGCTTATTAAGCATAATACACCTTTAAGGAATTATTACAGGGAAAACTGAGTTACCTGGAGAAGATTAGGTAAATCTGGAAAGGAAATTGGAAAAACCTGCATTCCCTGGGCAACTGGGCATAAGGATGTTTCTCTTCCCCAGGGGGAAGGGTGTCAGAGAGTACAAAGGAATAAAATAGGCTTTAAGAAGGGAAGGTGCCTTGGATAGAAGATGGTGGGCCAGGAAAAGGGAGAGATATGCACATGCTTGCTGAAGAGAAAAGAGCAGAGGATGAGGAGCAGAGAGAAAGGAAGAGAAGAATGGAAGGAAGAGGAGTGGAAGGGTTAGGTAGCAAGCTTAGGCATTAGCAGGACATATGGAGGAAAAGGGGACTGAAAATGGCTCCTGCTGTTCTCTGAGGATATTGGAAGGACAATTTCAGGTGAGTCCCAGGCCTACCCAAGCCCTTGAGCCATTTACAAAACATAGACCCTAGGCCCATGTGACACTAGGTGCCCAGAGATGGGCACCTGGGTTGATGTCACACTGAGTGTTCCCTAGTTTGAATGAAACTAGAGGGAACTCTCACTCATACTCTTATCTTCCTGTTACTCTCTCATCCTCTCTGTTTCTCCGTTCTGGTCTTCTCTTGCCAATGAACACGTGTACACCTCTCCCATCTCTCAGGCCTGCCATCCTCTCTGTCTGTCCAAAGCACTTTTCCTTCTAAAAGCCTCCACACTGTCTGGCTTCTTTACCTTCCCTTGGGGAATAGAAACATCCTATGCCAATTCACTCTGGGAATGCAGGTTTTTCCAATTTCCTTTTCAGGGTTACCTAAGTTTTTCCAGGTGCCTCAATTTCCCCTATAATTATCCTTTTTTTTTTTTTTTTTTTTCCGGTCCTGGGGGTTGAACCCAGGGCTTGCATGCTTTGCAAGTGCTGGACCACTGAGCTGCACCCCAGCCCATTTTTTTACTTTTTTGAGACAGGGTCTCGCTAAGTTACACAGACTGCCTCTGGTCTCTGCGATCCTCCTGCCTCCGCCTCCCAAGCCACTGGGATTACAGGCATGTGCCACCACGCCTGACAATTCCTTCTATCTTTAATAAACCTATTCTGTATTCTCTACTGGGCTGGGATTTAGTTCAGTTGGTAGAGCACTGCTCTGTAGTATCTCAGGTCCCGAGTTCCATTACCAGCACTGCAAAACCGGGAAAAGGATAAGGCAATCTCAGAAAAAATCACCTACTAAAAACCCTATAAAGGTCACTGTGAGTCAGACATGACTTGATGGCATCTAATAACAACATATTCTCTATTATAACTTCTGTATCAGGTATAAATTCTTTTATATGCTGAATACAAGGACCAAGGTTTTGCTGCCAGATTTCTAGACCCATTCTCTAGACCCACCTACCCGGTTATGCCCCAGAGAACAGAAGGAAGGAAGGAGGGAGAGAGAGGAAGGGAGGAAAGAGAAAGATGGGGGGGTGGGAGAAGAGGGAGGGAATGCGCCTGGGCCCATGTTCCCTCTAGTTTGCAAACTAGGGCACACTGTGTGATATCAGCCCTGGGTACCCAGCACTGGGCACCTGGTGTGATGTGGACCTAGGGTCTTTGTTTTATAAATGACTCAATGGGACCCATTAGAAAATGTCCTTCCAATGTCCTCAGAGATGCACGTGGCTTCATTGATCATGGCCAAACCACAGAAACCATTTTCAGTCCCTTTTTCCTCGGTATTCCCTGTTAATGCCTAAACTAATTACCTAACATTTGGGAGTTGAACCCAGGGCCTCACACATACTTTGCAAGTGCTCTGTCACTGGGCTGCACCCTGCAGCCCATTCTTTATTTTTTATCTTGAGTCAGGGTCTCTAAATTATGCAGGCTACTTCTGGCCTTGAACTTATGAATTTATGATCTCCTTGCCTCTTCTCCGAGTCCCTGGGATTACAAGCATGCATCACTGCACTGGGCTAAGCTTGGTATTTAAAAGCCTCTTATATTATTTTTGCTTATTTGTCCCTTTTTTCTTTGTCTCAAATGACTTTAGGAGTTAACTCCTATATGTTTGTATTCCAGCTAGGACTGGCTGAAATAACAAACTTTCAAGCAATGTGGAATAAGAGAATTACCTTAATATAAGCAAAAAGAGTCAGCAGAAAAGTAGAGAAAAAAATGAATAAAAACCATTATAATTTTGTTTAAGAATTATCTTAATGGAGCAGGGCATAACAATACATATTACTTGGGAGACTTGAGGAGTACAGGTAGGTGGGTCCTGAGCATGGGCCCAGGAATCTGGCAGCAAAACCCCTGTCCTTGTATTTGGCAGGTAACAGAATTTATACTTGACACAGAAGTTAATAGTAGAGAGTGCAGATAGAAATTATTAAAGCTAGTACACCTTTGAGGAATAATTACAGGGAGAACTGAGGCACCTGGAGAAGCTTAGGTAAACCTGAAAAGAAAATTGGAAAAATTGCATTCCTACAGCAAACCAGCATAAGGATGTTTCTATTCTCCAATTGGCCTGCAGCGGTAGCCCTGTGGCATCCGATCCTGTCAGATCTCGGAAGCTAAGCAGGGTCAGACCTGGTTAGTACTTGGATGGGAGACCACCTGGGAACACCAGAAGCTGTAGGCTTGGGAGAAGGACCTGGCAACCCCCTCCCAAAAATCAATCTGCCATTGAAAACCCTATGAACAGCAGAGAAGCACTGACAATAGTGTTTCCCCTGTTGTACAGAGGGTCGCTATGAGTCGGATACCGACTCGACGGCACCTAACAACAACAACAATTCTCCAATGGAAGGTAAA
>VMDO01010343.1:0-72003 GCA_007922755.1 Pedetes capensis
TTCTATCATGCGATCTCCAGCTTCGTTTCTGTCACCAAGACCATATTTTCCAACTACTGAGCCTTCTTCTTTGTTTCCAACCTTTGCGTTCCAGTCACCAGTGATTATCAGTATGTCTTGATTGCATGTTTGATCTATTTCAGATTGCAGAAGCTGATAGAAGTCTTCCCTTTCTTCATTTGTGGCCTTAGTGGTGGGTACATAAATTTGAATAATAGTCATATTAACTGGCCTTCCTTGTAGGCGTATGGATATTATTCTATCATTGACAACATTGTATTTCATGAGATCTTGAAATGTCTTTTTTGATGATGAATGCAGCCCCATTTCTCTTTAGTTTATCATTCCCCACATAGTAGACCATATGATTGCCTGACTCAAAATGGCCTATGCCGGTCCATTTTAGCTCACTGATGCCTAGAATGTCAATGTTTATGCGCTCCATTTCTCTTTTAACAATTTCTATTTTTCCTAGATTCATACTACGTACATTCCATGTTCCAATTATTAATGGATATTTACAGTCGTTTCTCCTCATTTTGAGTCGTGCCACATCAGGAAATGGAGGTCCCTGGGACTTTACTCCATTTCCGTCATCACGGTAGACTCTACTTTGAGGAGGCAACTCTTCCCCAGTAGTCTTTTGAGTGCCTTCCAACCTGGGGGACTCATTTTCCAGCACTATCTGACAGTGTTTCTTTGCTATCCATAGGGTTTTCAATGGCTAGTTGTTTCAGGAGTGGCTTGCCAGGTCCTACTCCCTAGTCTGTCTTAGTCTGGAAGCTCAGCTGAAAACCTGTCCACCATGGGTAACCTTGCTTGTATCTGAGGTACCAGTGGCAGAGCTCTCAGCCTCATCGCAACACACAAGCCCCCACAGTGCGACAAACTGACAGATGTGTGGGGGAGTGAGAAAACTACTGACCAACATATACAAGGTCCTGGATGGGATCCCCAACATCATTAAGAAAAAAATAAAAAATAAAAGAATGAGTTGGGAAATGGAGCTCAGTGGTACAGTGCTTGTCTAGCATGCATTGGACCCTGGGTTTGATGCTCTCTAGCACCATAAAAACACTTTTATTTTGGTGGTACTTGGGTGTTGAACCCAGGGCCTTGGACATACTTTGGAAGCACTCTACCACCTGGCTGTACCCCCAGCCCTTTTTGCCTTTATCTTGAGACAGGGTCTCACTATGTTACACAGATTGCCTCTGGCTTCGAACCTGCATTCTTCTCTCTGCCTCATGAGTCACTGGGATTACCAGGTGTGAATCACTGCACCTGGTGTAAAAAATTTTTTAACAATAATATTATTTTTAGTATTCTTCACTTGCTTCATATCTGTTAACCTAGTCCTCCCAATAAGAGTGAAAGTTCTCAGGTTAGGGATACAGCTCAGTGGTGGAATGTTTGCCTAGATGTACACGGAATTGGCTTCAATTCCCACAACCACAAGAAAAGAAAGGAAAAAGAAAAGTACAAACACTGTGATGAAATGCTATAGGCATTTTCCTTTCAAGTTCCCATTCCAAAGATAGGTGCAAATTACATAATGATTCTTATTGTTGAAATAACTCTATAATTCAACACTGGTAATTAAGGTTTTATTTTGGTAGTCTGAATTTACCATGGAAACTTGTTCCTAGTAGTAACAGAGAAGTTCTGAAAAAGTCTTATGAAAGCCAAGAAATAGCAAATTAATTAACTAATTAGTTAATAGGTTACGCATAGGTAATAATCCAACAGAACCAAACCTAGGTAAATGAGCTAAGTAAAATTGCTTTTTCAATGCCAGTTTCAATGAAAAGTAATCCCACCTGCATAGACTGAGCAAGTCAGGAGGCAGAGGTAGGATGATGGAAGTTTGAGGCCAGGGGAAACCTCCATAACTTAGCAAGATCATCACTCAAATTAAAAAATTAAAAATAGGCTGCAGATGCATCCCAGTGGTAGAGCACTTGTAAAAGTATGTGTAATGTCCGGTGTCTAACCCTCATGTACTGGGGGGGGGGGGGGGAAAAAAGGAAATGAAACCACTATAAATTCACCCAACTAATATCTTGCTATTAAACTACTCTGTGACAGTTAGTAAGCTGTCTTCCTCACTAGAGATATTCCTCTATTTTGCAACATCTCTTAATTTTCAGAATGCAAAAGCAATAGTAAACATTAATAAGCATATAAAGTATGCTTAGACTTTACAACCAGATAATAATTACAAAAGAAACTAAAGTCTAATGATTAGAAAGTTAGCACAAAACAAGTCTGCTTAGCAAACTGACATCAAGTGAGGTTTCTTAATAAAAAGATTGGGCAATGGTTTTTATAGGCTCAGATGTAAGTATAAGGTATATTAATTTTTTAAAGAAAACAAAACTATATATTTCAATCACCTGTGGAATTTATTCAATACTTATCACTTTTAAAAAACTGGCTTTACTGTTTAAACCTCTTCAGGTAGTATATAAAAACCATATAATGACTTATAAGTTTAATAGTTCAGAACCAAAAACTAACTTACCATCCTCTTGTGGGGAAGGATACGGATAAATGTGGTGGGAAGCTTTTGACTTCTCATCAGTAAACGTCCCCTGGAAAGCAAATGAACAAACATAAAAATAAAGCAAACGGTAAGCCAACTATGAGATACTGGTTGTTGTTGTTGTTAGGTGCTGTCGAGTCAGTATCCGACTCATAGCGACCCTACATACAACAGGCGAAACACTATTGTGAGTGCTTCTCTGCTGTTCATAGGGTTTTCAATGGCAGATTGATTATTGGGAGTGGGTTGTCAGGTCCTTCTCCCAAGCCTGCAGTATCCGGTGTTCCCAGGCGGTCTCCCATCCAAGTACTAACCAGGCCCGACCCTGCTTAGCTTCCGAGATCTGATGGGATCGGATGCCACAGGGCTACGGCTGCAGGCCCGATGAGATACTAGATTCAATACCATAAGAATTACAAAAGCAATAGTGAGGTGCAGTGGCACACACCTGTAATCCCACCTGAGGCAGGAAGGTTGAAGGTTCAAGGACAGAGGTAGCTTGCCCAATTTAGCGAGACGGTGTCTCACAATAAAAAGAAAATTAAATTAAAAAAAAAGTGGAGGTTGGAGGTTCAGGTCACTGGTAGAGCACATGCAAAGTATGTGAGAACCAGGTGTGATGATTCACACCTCCAATCCCAACAACTCAGATGAGGCAAGAGGATCGCAGGTTCAAATCAGAGGCAGCCTGCATAACTTAGCGAGACTGTCTCAACATAAAAAAATTAAAAAATGGGCTTGGAGTGCAACTCAGTGATAGAGCACTTGCAAAGCATGTGTGAGGCCCTGGATCTACCTCCAAGTACTGCAAAAAAAAAAAAAAAAAAAAAAAAAGTATGTGTGAGGCCTTGGGTTGAAATCACCCCCAGGAGCACAGAGAAAAGCATTACTTTACATATATTTTAAGATTTTAAGGTATTTATTATTTTTAGTCAAAGAAAGTTGACAGATCAATAACAAAAAGTACTGCCTACAGACACACAAGAGTATCCCCTATTCAATATGTTTGGGACCTAAAGTGTTTTAAGATTTCTGAATTTTTCAGATTTTAGACTATTTGCCTGGTGACCACCTAATACAAAGGTCCAAAATCCAAAACTTCTTGAGTATCAAATCCACACGCAAAATGTTTTCAGATTTCAGAGTTTCAGATTAAAGATGTTTGCATTTACCTCGTAGCTACTTCTCTATGTATCTCTCTGTGGGCAACCTCATCAGTAATATGAGTTACCTCTAACTAATTCTTAAAATTGTTCCAAAGCCATCACAAAAGCTGGACATGGTGGTACATGCCTGTGGAGCAACAGCAATAAAAATGATTATTTGTGATGAGTTCTTATTTTTTGAGACAAGTTCTTGATATGTAGCCCAAGCTGTCCTCAAACTCATGATCCTCCTGCTTCAGCCTGCCATGTGCTGGAATTACACATGTGCATCACTATGCCTGACACAAATTATCATTATTGACTGACATAAATCAATGTAGAACTATGGCACCATAAGTTCCGGTGGGATATGTGATGACTCTGGTGTGTGTATGTATTTATTTATGAATATCCATGCATATCCATGGATATCCATGGTGCATGCATATCCATGGATATCCATAATGTACATCCATGCTGCTGTTAGGTTTAAGTCAATGCTGGAATACTAACTAATAAAAAAAGTAAGCTTCAGTTATGGCTAGGCCAAAGCGATAATATCGTACAGTCTATGATACGACTTTGAAGCCATTTAGACCAAAAAGTGCTCACTGTAGAGGCCATAAAAATGATGAAAAGTGTTGCAATTAGTTTTAAGTAGCATCTTAACTCATTTTCTGAATGTTTCCTTTGACAATGATTATCTATTAATTATTACAATCAAACAAATATAGTAATGCTTCATCTGGGGAAAGCTCTCCAATTCAAAAACTTAGAGATCAGATGAATTAGCTGTGTTATATAAGGACTTCTCAATAACTGGACCATTCAAGTCCATTTTTAAACAACCACAAAGAGGAGGTGGGAAGAGGCATCAATATCCACTGAGTGTGAGGCACAGAGAGAACAGCACAACTTTAGGACACTAGCATGTGAATCAAAGACAACATATGCTTATGGAGAATGTAGATATTTTGTTTCTTGGGATAGGGTCTTACTACGTTCCCTATGCTGATCTTGAACTCGGGGATCCTTTCACCTCAGCCTCCCCAGGAACTGGGCCTATAGGCATAGGCCACCATGCCTGGCTGGAAAGCATAATTTTTTCAGTCATTTATTTTTTTAAAGAAGCACATACAGAAAACAAGGTGCCATGGCACATGTCTATAATCCCAGTGACTTGGCAAGTTGAGATAAAAGGATCCCAAGTTTGACGCCAGAGGCGATCTGCATAACTTATTAAGACCGTGTCTGAAAAAAAAGAAAGGAAAAGAGCCTGGGGTGCAGCTCAGTAAGGGGGAACCTTGGGTTCAATCCCCAAGTACCTAAAATAATAACAACAATAATAAAAATAAATAAATGCATATAGAAATAGGATATGTAATTGAATGGAGGGATAAGTTTGCTTAAGATATACCTCATCTCTTCCAGTCAAAAATTGTGTCACCAACTCTCTTTGTGATTTTGTAATTTCTATGAGTTTTGTGATGCAGATTGCATTGGTCTCCTTAACTATATAGTAAGTATATTTCATTATAAAACTTTACCAAATGTTACCCTAACATAAAAACTGGAGGTAAGTGGAGAGGTTAAAAAAAACAATATAAAATAAACCAAAATCCACCAAAACACCCGGCACTGTAAGAACTCAAAGAGAGAAAATGTTCTTCTAATGCAGATACCATATATACAGAAATTCAAAGCTATTATGGTAGACAGTTATTAGAGGTTTACTACATCATGTTTCTGAAGTCATCGTGTCTATTACCTGATGTCGTTTGATGATATCTTTCAATTTGTTAGCCAACTTCAGATCAATGTCTGGAATGAGGTAGATGTTGGGTCGGGTCAGACAATTGTTCTGAGGAAAACAAAACAGACTTTGAAATTCTATTGGTTTTGAAATAATGTTACATTATTTATGTATTATTTTGTCAACAAATGTTGGCATTTAAACTCATACTTCTTAAAACGGGAAGATAAAATTTGACATAGAATGTGAAAATCTTATCTCAAAATAAAATCTAGGTAGTTCAATAGGCCACTTAAAACCATTCTCAGAGCCGGGCACAGTGACGCACACCTGTAATCCCAGTGGCTCAGGAGGTGGAGGCAGGAGGATTGCAAGCTCGAGACCAGAGGTAGTCTGAATAACTTAGTGAGACACTGTCTCAAAAAGTAAAAAAAATGGGCTGGGGTACAGCTCAGTGGTCCAGCACTTGCAGAGCATGCAGGCACAAGGTCCTGGGTTCAACCCCTAGTACTGCCCAAAAAAAAAAAAAAAAAAAAAAAAAAAAAACCTCAGATCCTTTTTCCACAGTTGGTTGTACCTAGACAAAAAACGTTGAGAATCGTGACCTTAAGAAACTCAGCAACTTTTTCATTAAGACATCATACCATACTGTCAGATTAATCCTCCTAGCCAATTTATACGAATTTACATTAACAGTTCAATGTAGTATTTTTCAGCTGTATCTTTGATTTGGTAGGAAACTATAACACTTTCTTCCCATTATTAATTTTAAAAACAGTAATGATAAAACCTAACTCCTCAAATCATGACCAAAACTCAACCCACAAATAAAATGCACCCAATTAGTTCCCTAATTAATACTGTTAGGTACTGTCCAGTTGGGTCCAATTCATAGCAACCCTATGTACAACAGGATGAAACACTCCCCAACACTGTGCAATTCCTGGCACTATCTCAGTGCTTCTCTGATATTCATGGAGTTTTTGATGGCTGATTGTTTTGGGAGTGGGCTGTCAGCTCCTCCCGTTTTTGCAGTGTTGGTGATTGAACCCAGGGCCTCAGAGTGCGCAGAGCAAGCACTCCACCAACTGAGCTAAAGCCTAGCCCATATGAAAACAACTTTCATACATCAAGTTAAATTTTTGCTAGCTATCTTTCCCTAGAAAGGCTAATCTAGTGGCCACTTTAATGTTATCAGTCAATAAAAATAGTAAGACAGTGGATGGGGGTGTAGTTCAGTGGTAGAATGCCTGCCTAGCATAAGGCCCTGGGCTCAATCCCTAGCACTGCAAAAGAAACAAGCAAACAAACAAAAAAGCCAGAAGACACAAAAAGGAAAATTAAGCATTCTCTCATTCAGGTTATAATCTACTTGGGAAAACCACATCTGTATTTATGGCACAACCAGGGAAGAAATCCAAACAAAATGACTATTCAATCAATGACCAGTAGAATGAAAGTGTTTATATTAAATGAAATAAAGGTGACTCAAATAATAAATAAGGTTGAAATAAAGAAAAGTATTACTGGGCATGGTGGTGCACATCTGTAATCCCAGAGACTCAAGAGGCTAAGGCACAAGGATCACAGGTTCGAAGCCAGACACAGCCTGCATAACTCAGGGAGACTGTTTCAAGAAAAAAAGTAAAAAAGGGGCTGGTGGTGCAGCTCTGTGGTAGAGTACTTGCCATGTATGTTCAAAGCCCTGGGTTCAGCCCTCTACTACACATCACACACAAAAAAAGGAAAAATAAGAAAAAAGAGAAAGTAAATTAAAGAGAAAAGTTTTAGTAACCTAACTTTCCAACATACCTGCACCAACGTTTTCTCAATGTTCATGAACATTTCAACATTGCGATCCATTCGGGATGGATTCTGTAGGTCAAATCTTCTCCTAAAAAAGAAGAAAAGCATTAGTAAGTTTGTCTCCTTCCTTAAAGACAAGTAGAAACTTGATTTCACAACTCAATTCATATAAATTAGAAAGACTTGGAAATTAAGCCAGGCATGGTATAATCCCAACATTTGGGAGGCTGGGGCAAAAGGATCAAAAGAAGCTTAAGGCCAAGGCGGGCTGCACAGCGAGTTCAAGGCCAGCCTGGGCTACCTATCAAGACCATGTCTCAAAAATAAATAAATAAATAAATAAATAAATAAATAAAAAGACAGACTTGGAAATTAAACAAGAGCTCTACAAAATGTGAAATTATTCTTTCAGTAGTGTTAAGAATGCACAGTATCAATACCTTCATAAGAGATGACACCAAAAGCTATCCCAGTGAAAATGAAGTATCAATTTCATGAAATATTCTGTTTTCCTTAAACCTAAAGTATCTTACATCATATAGAAAAGTAGCCCTCAGGGCTAGAGATGTATGTAGCTCAGTGGTAGAGCACCTGCCTACCATGCACAAGGCCCTGGGATCAACTCCCAGCACCGCAAGGAAAAAAATAAGTAAAAGTAGTCCACATACCCAAAGGCAGGGAACCAGAATACTACAAGCGTAAATAATGTTTGCCTGCAGCCGTAGCTCTGTGGCATCCGATCCCGTCAGATCTCGGAAGCTAAGCAGGGTCCGGCCTGGTTAGTACCTGGATGGGAGACCGCCTGGGAACACCAGAAGCTGTAGGCGTGGGAGAAGGACCTGGCAAACCCCTCCCAAAAATCAATCTGCCATTGAAAACCCAATGAACAGCAGAGAAGCACTAACAATAGTGTTTCCCCTGTTGTACAGAGGGACGCTATGAGTCGGATACCGACTCGACGGCACCTAACAACAACAACAACAAATAATGTTTGGCTTGGGATGTGACTCAGTGGTAGAGTACCTGTTTAGGCCCTGAGTTTAATCCCCTGGGGAAGGAGGAATATAAAGTTTATCTATTTCATATACGCTTAAAAGTCACTTGTTCAAATTCAACAGTAACTATGTCTTCTCCTAAAAAAGAAGAAAAGCATTAGTAAGTCTGTCTCTTAGATAAAGGAAAACACCTTGGGTATTTAATAGTTGATATAGCTGTAAGATACAAGATCTGTTTAAATAAAATTTCCAGCTGACCAGAGTAATATTCAAGAGCAGAGGTTAAAAAAAAAAAAAAAAAGGAGTAGAGATTATCCCTCAAGTTGTGATCATGTGAGAGCTCTGGATATAATAAACTCCTAAGTATCAGTAAGAAGTAACAGAGCAATGACTTCCAAAACCTATGTTAGATAAGAGTTAAGTGCGCATCCTTCTTCCACAGTAAATCCAACACAATGAAGTTGGCCAGCACAACAGTCAAGAATCACAGTTACACACAGTAAAGATGGAAAGTCAATGAGACACCACTGGGAATGCATAATACAGGAATACCCAGGCAAAATCTAAAGTGACTAAGTGACTAGGATGTGTTACTATGACAAACAAGGTATGAGAAATTGTAAAGAAAACAAAGTATATTATATCTCAAGTGCTTTTAATATAGGAGGTTTGATAAAAGGATATGTAGAGTTCTAAATGAGAAAAAAAGGAATAATCTTGAGGAAAGCATGTGACTATAAAAACAATAGGCGTGTCTGTATAACTCAGATCATACTTGCCACACCACCAAATGAACTTCAAGACCGTCAGTTCCACAAATGGTCAGATTAGGAACCTGAGCCATAATAAAAAGTTCTGGAGGATGATTTTTCCCTCAACACCACAATCCTCCTACTATTCATTTCTCTATGCTACCATATGTCTGGCCATGACTAACAAACACTACACGTCTGACATTTTCAAAACTCTAAAATGAAAGAAAAATTAGGAATAAACATTCTCCCTAAACTAGGGATACAGTTCAGGGGTAGAACACTGGGCTAACACGTACAAGGACTTGGATCCAATCCCAACACTGCCAAGAAAAATAAAGAGTTTTAAGCTGGACATAGTGGCACATGCCTATAATTGCAGCACATGGGAGGCTGAGGCAGCAGGATTATGCGTTCAAAGCCAGACTTCTGAGCTACATAATGAGATAGACCCTGTCTCTAAAAAAATAAAGTAAAAATAAAAATCTGCCTACCAGAGCTTCTGAATTTCTTAAGGAGGTTATATAAAATACCTAGCATTTCTAGCTGGGCACAGTGGCACACACCTGTAATCCCAGCGACTTGGGAGGCAGAGGCAGGAGGATCTCAAGTTTGAGACCAGAGGTAGTCTGTGTAATTCAGCGAGACCCTGTCTCAAAAAGTAAAAAAATGGGCTGGGCGTGCAGCTCAGTGGTCCAGCACTTGCCAAGCACACAAGCATGAGACCCTAGGTTCAATCCCTAGTACCGTCCAAAACAACCAACCAACCAAACAAAACCCATCTAGTATTTCTTTGGGAATTATTCATCCAATGATTCCATGAATGCTCAGCATTCTGTCTTTAGATATTTAATAAGTACAATGGATGATTAACAAAAAAGAAACTAAGGAATTCAGAAAATGTACATTAAAAACTGGGATCCAAGAGCCAGGTGCAGTGGCACATTCCTGTAATCCTAGTGGCTGGGGAAGCTCGGGAGGTGGGGGGAGGAGGATCACAAGTTCGAGACCAGAGGCAGTCTGGGTAACTTAGTGAGACCCTGTCTCAAAAAGCAAAAAATGGGCTGGGGGTGCAGCTCAGTGGTCTAGCACTTGCAGAGCATGCAAGCGTGAGGCCCTGGGTCCAACACCTAGTACCGCAAAAAAAACAAAACAAACAACAAAAAAAACAAAACTGGGATCCAGGCATAGTGGTACAAACCTCTATATTTGCAAAGGATGTGTGTGTGAGGCTGGGTTCAACTCCCAAGTACTGCAAAAAATAAGTAAATAAAACAAAATAAAATAGGTTGGAGGTTTATCTTAGTTGGTAGATTGCTTGCTCTGCATGCTTGGAGGCCCCAAGTTTGAGTTCCAGCACCAAAAAATGGGAAAAGGACTAGGCAGCCCACTCCCAAAACAATCAGCCATTGAAAACCCTATGAATAGCAGAGAAGTGTTTCATTCTGTTGTACACAGGGTTGCTATGAATCGGACCCAATTCAATGGCACAAATAAAACAAAACAAAACACAAAACAATACACAGGACTAAGAATGTAGCTCAGAGGTAAAGTGCTTGCCTAGCATGTGCAAGGCCCTAGGGATAGATCCAAGGCACTGAAAAGAAATAAATTTAAAAAGTAATAGGAAATAAACTAAAATATACAAATTACATGCATGTTCCTCCAGAAAGACGCTACTATAAACTAAACGCAGAAAATGCAACTAAAACCACCAAAAAGCTTCAAGTCTCAAAATAAAAAGTAAAAAAGGGGCTAGGGGTGCAACTCAGTGGTACAGTGTGTGCTGCGCATGCACCATGCCACTGAGCTCAACCCTCCAGTATTGTCTCCCCCCAAAATTCACAATACACACACACATACATTTACTTAGAAGCATTCAGAATGAGCCAGGTGTAGTAGTGCAAGCCTGTAATATCAGCACTAAGGCAAGAGGGTCAATGTGAATTCAAGGCCAGCCTAGGCTACATGGCGAGTTCCAGGCCAGCCATATAGTGAGACCCTGTCTCAAAAAAACAAACAAACAAACAAAAAAACCCAAACTAAAAAAAACCTTGAGGCATTCAGAATGACAACATAACTAGCTGTATATTTTTTATTTTGGAATTACAAAGTGGTATTAACATAATAATTTTGTTTAAGCAGCTTCAGAGTTAAGATGAAAAAAGCTACATCCTCATACATATAACTAATTTGTGCTGTACACCAACAAGAACTCACTTTAAATTTCCACACCGATTTATAACTCCCAAACTGTACGAGGCAAGGTTAGTGGCTATCACAAATATCACCACGACAATATAATCTAAAGACATACTTGGAGCTGGGTTTGGTGGCACACATCTGTAATTCCAGTTATTCGGGAGGTGGAAGCAAGATGATCATGAGTTTGAGGCCAGAGGCAGCCTACATAATGTAATGAGACCCTGTTTCAAAAGAAAAAAATTTTAAAAATGGGCTTGGGGTACAAAGCAGTAGTAAAATACTTGCAAAGGATGTATGAGGCCTTGGGTTCAACTCCCAAGTTGTTGTTGTTGTTATCGTTGAGTGCCCTTGGGTCAGTTCCAACTCATGGGGACCCTCATAGGATTTTCAGTGGCTGATTGCTTCGGGATTGCTTCAGGAGTGGATCGCCACATTCTTCTCCCATTTTTGTGGTGTTGGGGATCAAATCCAGGTCCTCAGAGAGTACAGCACAGCACCCTACCAACTGAGGTAAACTCCAGCCCCCAACTCCCAAGTACCACTCATGAAGGAAGGAAGGAAGCAAGCAAGCAAGGAAAGGAGAAAGAAAAGAAAAAAGAGAAAGAAAAGCAAGTACACACATACTTGGTAACATGGTAACTGTACAAAAAAAGATACTGCACAGTTATTTAAAAATCTTATATACCTTTCTATTCTAATGTACAGCAAGTTAAATGCTTTATAGACAAGAAAAAACTGCACTCCACCCAACTTAATCATCATCTTCATTTTCCTCCTCATCCTCTTTGTCTATTCTTTCTTCTCTTCCTTCTTCTTCTTGCTCTTTTCAGCCTTAACAAATCCCTTTTTAGCTTCATCAGGTTTTCCTTTAGCTTGGTAGACAGGAATATCCTTTACATATTTTTCCTTCAGCTTAGCAGTCTTCTTTTCAAAAGGCTACCTGTAATCTGCAGTAGTGGTTCTCTACATTTCTCCTGGTTTCTTTGCAAAATCACCAATGGACAGCTCTATCTCTACCACTGACCTAGGCTAAAATCTGTACTTCTCTGAGCCATATTCCTATTATTTATGTTCTTTGTATGGCAAGCTGGATGGCTCTCAAGTTTTTAAACCTGCAGCTCATTAAAACACTTAAAACTACTATCAGCATCACATACAATGTACCTTACAAGATCAAAATAAATACATAACATTTCATAGAGAGCCCACCCTTTCATTTGCCAATAATGTGCACTCATCTGTTATCTTGTTTGTTGTTAGGCGTTGTCAGTCAGGTCCAACTTACAGCGACCCCATGCACAACACAACAAAACACTCCCTGCCACTGTGCCATGTCTGGCACTGTCAGTGCTTCTCTGCTGTTTATAGGGTTTTCAATGGCTGATTGTTTCAGGAGTGGGCACCAGGTCTCCCATTTTTTGGTGATGGGGCCTAAAAGCATGCAGAGCAGTACTCTACCTACTAGGGTAAACCCCGGCTGCCCTACCTGTTCTCTCTATACAATCAAATATAGGAAATAAACTTGGCTAGGGCTAGGGGAATAGCAGTGGTAGTGCACACATTTAACATGCATGATGACTGGATTCAATTTCCAGCACCTTAAAAAAAAATTAAAATACCTAGTAAATACAAGTGTTTGATATTTTTCTTCGATGTAAGAATAAAGTAAGCTAGATCTCCTAATAAATCACAACTTACCTTGTACTTCATCATAATATGTTTATAGAATTCTCTACAACCATATAAAGGAATGTAACTTAACATTTAATAACATATATTACATCAAAACAGGCAAATACAAAAACTTACCATCCCTGCTCATTTTTGTACTTGTATGCAGCCCCCAGAATGTGACATAAGGTGCCTCCAGCTTTGAAATCCATAAAACATTTTGCCTAGAAAAGATATAAAAGCACACATGACAAAAATATTCATGTCTGATTTTTAAGTTTTACACACTACTTTAATAACTTCCTCAAGTACTTTCTTGAACTCAGGTAAAAAAAATTTTTCTTTTTTTCTCTATCTATCCATCCATCCATCCATCTATCCACCCACCTATCTATCTATTTACTTACTTATTTCAGTACTGGGGGTTAAACCCATCGCCCACGCATATTTTGCAAGCACTCTACCACCGAACTGCAACCTTAGCCCATTTTCAATGTTTTATCTTGACACAGGGTCTCCCTAAGTTATACTAGCTGAATCTGGCCTTGAATTTGTGATCCTCCTATATCCATCTCCAGAGCTGCTGGGATTATAGGTATGCACCACTGTGTCTGGCAGAAATTTTTCAAAAACTGGATGAAAACAATTTACTTCTGAATGCCAATAACACAATACTCTGCAGTATGATGCTAGGCCACATGCTAGGCCAGTGCTCTACCACAGAGCTCCACCCCTACCCCCTATTTACAATTTTTATTTTCAATTTTTTTTTTTGAGACAAGGTCTTGCTAAGTTGTGCCAGCTTCCATTAACACAGCACTTGGAATAAACAGAACATAAAATGATATATCAAACTGTCTCAAAAGGAAACAATGGACAAAATACTAATTTTGTCCATTCTATGAATTCCACTGGAAAATTTAAAATTTGATGTTTTAAAACATAAAAATCTGCTGGGTACAGTGGTGCACACCTGTAATCCCAACAACTCGGGAGGCAGAGCCAGGAGGATCTCAAGTTTGAGACCAGAGGCAGCCTGTGTAATTTAGCAAGACCCTGTCTCAAAAAAAGTGAAAAAAATGGGCTGGAGGTGCAGCTCAGTAGTACAGCACTTGTAAAGCATGCAAGCGCGAGGCCCTGGGTTCAACACAGTACTGCAAATAAATAAATAAATAATAAAAACTAACCAACCTTATAAAAATCTGTTATTAGGTGCCGTCGAGTCATGTCCAACTCATAGCAACCCTATGTACAACAGATGAAACATTACCTGACACTGTACCATGCCCAGTAATACTGTCCGTGTTTCTCTGCCATTCAGAGAGTTTTCAATGGCTGATTGTTTGTTTTTTGTTTTGTTTTGTTTTGTTTTTTTGGAGTGGGCTGCAGGTCCTTCTCCCAAGCCTACAGCACTCAGTATTCCCAGATGGTCTCCCATCCAAGTATTAACCAAGCCTGACCCTGCTTAGCCTCTGAGATCCGATGAGATGGGATGCCAGGGAGCTATGGCTGCAGGCTTATAAAAATCCAGTAACACACAAATTCCAAGAATAGTTTTCCTGCAGATTAAGAAACAATGTATACCAAGAGCTTTCCTCATTTAGATTCTTGACTTTAAATTACAGAAAACTTATAACTGAGGCTGGGCATGGTGGTTTGTAATCCCAGTGGGAGGTGGAGTCGGGAGGCAGGAGGATCTTGAGTTCAAGGCCAGAGGTAGACTGCAGAATTTAGTGAGACCCTGTCTCAAGATAAAAACTAGAAAATGGACTAACAGTGCAGCTTAGTGATAGAGCTCTTACAAAATATGTGCAAAGCACTGGGTTTAGCACCCCCAGAACCACCTAAATAAAATAAATAAATAAATGAATAAATAAATAATCAAACAAAACCTGTTATCAAGACTGCTAACTGAAGCTAAAGATACCAATATTTTATGCCTGGTCCTTGAAAAAACTAGTGATATGTAAAAAGGCAAGATCTACATGAGGGTCAGCGAGATTATGGTTCCAGCTTCTCAGGGATAATCTGTGTTTACTGGATGGTTTGTTTCCACTGCCAATCCCAATGCCAAGGCATCTTTTCTTGCAGTCCCTTTCTGATGATGCGGTTGTATGATTTCCTTAGATGTGGGCCTTTAGGCACCCAGCTTGATGGTTTCCAGCAAGAGTTTCCTATTTTACACTCCCTTGTGGGCTTTGTACTCTTCTTTGGTCTTGCTCATTAATGAATCTAAAAAAGGAACCTCAAGTTTGCCAGGTTTACCAAATGCCATTGCTTCTAAGGTAGTTACAGTGTTCTGCTCCTCTTTGGCATTTGTCATTTTCTGTTACTTCCTTCATTCCTTTTCTTTCTTGTCCTTCCTTCCTTCTTCTCTTTCTCTCTCTTTTCTTTTCTTTCTCACTAAACTGTCCACACTGGCCTTCAAGTGATCTCCTGTCTCAGCTACCAGTCTAGATTTTCTACTTATGTTAGAAGTAGCCTGTGTATTTTATCCAGCATTTTTAGTTCTTTTCATTAGGAGGGTTCAAGGCCAGAGGCAGCCTGGTAAACTTAGTGAGAACCTGTCTCAAAATTAAATAAAAATAAACATGCACTCGTATGATCTATTTTAAAAGGCAGAACAAAAAAACACTTATGTATGCACATGGTCTAAAGCCTTGAGGAATTATGGGAAAATGAGGTGAAAATATTTTTTTGCTTTAAGTCATGTGTGTCTATGCAATATATTTTTAGTCTACTTTGTTTTTTGTTTTTTTTTTTTTTTGAGATAGGGTATAACCATGTAGCCCAGGCTATCCTGGTACCTGCTAAGCAGAACAGGCTGGCTTGGAACTCCTGTGGATCCTCCTCCTGCCTCAACCTCCTGACTACTGGGATTATAGGTGCATACCACCACACCTGGCTTATCCTTTTATTTTTTATCTTGAGACAGAATCTCACTAAATTACACATGCTGCCTCTGGCCTCAAACTTGTGATCCTCCTGCCTCCATTTCGTCGAGGAGCTGCTGGAATTACAGGTGTGCATCACTGTACCCGGCTCTGTTTTTAGTCTTATGCAATCATTTTTCTTTCCAAATCTTTCCACCTTCTCAGGTATCATTTGATGGAACATATTGTTTAAGCCAGCTAGGGCTTGGAAAGTTAGTATGTCTTGGGAAACTGATATATAAAGTTCCACTTTAACTGAAGGAAAAAAAAAGAACTCATAACAATATTATTTATTCAGGAAAAGAACTTTTTAAGACAAACCATTTATATATTTCACTAAAACATTCTGCTTTCATTAACTATTTTGCTCCTTCAATTCCATTTTGCACTATTACACATATTTCTATCCCTTTCATTTGGAAAAATGTTTAACACTGTTAAACAGAGAGGAAGAGAGGCGCATCTGATCCTATTGAACTAACCCATCAACCATTTTTATTGTGGATTATCCCTAAAAACAATCTTCTCTAATCTTTAAAATCTGGAAGTAAATAATGGTTTAGTTCCCAGCAGTTAAATACCCCAAGAATTGTTATTTTTGTTAGGTGCCATCGAGTTGGTATCCAACTCATAGCGACGGCACATACACCAGGAGAAACAGTATTGTTACTGCTTCCCTGCTCTTCATAGGATTTTCAAAGGGCAAACTGTTTTTTGGGAGTGGGTTGCTGGGTCCTTCTCCCAGCAACTGGTGTTGCAACTCAGTGGTGGAGTACCCTAGGTTCAATCACCTAGTAGTGAAAAAGAAAAATTATACACAGAAACATATTGTTGCTATTGTTAGGTGTTGTGGAGTCAGGTCCAACTCAGTGACCCTAACTACAACAAAATGAAACATTCCCTGACGCTGTGCTATGCCTGGCACTACTGTCAGTGCTTCTCTGCTACTCATAGGGTTTACAATGGTGGATTGTATCCAGAATGGGCTGCCAGGTCCTTCTCCCTTGCCTGCAGCACCTGCTATTCCCAGGCAGTCTCCTATCCAAGGACTAACGAGGCCAGCCCTGCTTAGCTTCTGAGATCAGGCGGGACTGGATGCCAAGGTGCTATGGCTGCAAACAGACACAGACACATAAAGAAATAAAAGTATAGTAGACTAATCGTTCCCTGAGCTAAAGAAATATAATTGATTTTGCACATATAAGACAGTGGGTTCAATCCCCAGCACCACAAAAAAGGAAATCTTTCAAGATTTCAGAGATTGGTACAAAAATATAAGGAAGGAGCCAAGCATGGTGGCACACGCCTATAATCCGAGCACTCGGGAGGCTGAGGCAAGAGGATCGACCTGAGTTCAAGGCCAGCCTGGACTACATGATGAGTTCCAGGACAGTGTGAGCTACACAGTGAGACCTTGTTTAAAACAAAAAACAAAAAACACAGAAGGCTGGGTGCCATAGCACATGCCTATAATCCCAGTTACTGGAGAGGCTAAGGCCAGAGGCTGCCTGTGTAAATTAGCAAAACCCAGTCTCAGAATAAAAAATAAAAATTGGCTAGGGGTGCAGCTCAATGAAAAAGCACTTCCAAAGTATATGAGGGTCCTGGGTTCAACCTCCAAGGATTGAAGGGGGAAAAAAAAGGAAAGAAAAAGGAAAACAGCCACAGATTTAGCAGGGCATGGTGGAGCATGCCTGTAATCCTAGTACTTGAGAGATAGATGTTGTTGTTGTTGTTGTCAAGTGCCATCGAGTCGGCATCCGACTCATAGCAACCCTCATAGGGTTTTCAATGGCAGACTGTTTCGGGATTGCCTTGGGAGTGGATTGCCAGGCCCTTCTCCCATTTTTGTGGTGCTGGGAATTGAACTCGGGACCTCAGAGACTGCAGCGCAGTGCTCTACCCACTGAGCCAAATCCCAGCCCTGAGAGATAGATAGAAATATCAAAAAGAATTCCAGTTCACTATAAACTACACAGAGACTTCCAAGGCAGCCTGGGCTACACAGTGAGATTTTGTCTCAAAAAATAATAGGAAAGCCACATGCTGTCACATATGCTTGCAATCCCAGAGACTCAGGAAACTAAGGAGGAGGAGTGGGAGTTCAAGGTCAGAGGCAGCCTGTGCAATTTATTGAGACCCTGTCTCAAAATAAAAAAAAAAAAATTAAAAAAAGGATTGGAGCAGCAGGCATAGTGGCATATACCCGTAATCCTAGTACTTGGGAAGCAGAGGCAGGAGATCAATGGAAGTTTGAGGCCAACCTGGTCTACATAGCAAGTTCCAGGCCAGCCTGGGCTACACAGTGAAACCCTATCTCAACCTCCTCCCCTCAAAATAAAAACGATAAAAAAAAGTTTTTTAATGAAATAAAAAGAGGTGGAGGTGTAGGTCAGTATTACAGCACTTGCCTAAAATGTACAAGGCCCTAGATTCAACCCCCTAGTACTGAAAATAAATAAAAAAGGAAAAAGCAAGCCTTGTCAAAAATCAATAATATTCCTGGGGTTGGGGATTTAGCTCAGTGGTACAGCACCTGCCTCACAAGTGCAAAGCTCTGGGTTCGGTCCTCAGCACTGGGGGGAGGGCGGGCAGCAATAATATTCTTCAGCTTAAACTTTGTTAAGGCTCTGTCCTCTTTTTTTTTTTTTCTTTTCTTTCTTTCTTTTCTTTTTTTTTTAAATTCTGTAAGCTGGTAGCACCAAGAGAAATCAGCTAAGAGCACAGAAACTGAAAATGCCCCCATAAGTTGACATACTTACAGGGAGTTTGGTGAAGGCTGGGTTGGTAACATGCTTCCCAAAGGCATCTTCCTGGAACTGCAGAAGCTGTACTACCAGTCCAGCGAGCGTTTTATTGGTAGGAGCATCTGCATGAACATACTGCAAGATAAAAACTGGTACAATTATTGCAGGAGAAATAAATGGCTTCTTGTTTAATACCTATTAAGCACTGGCACTGTGGCAAATTTATAGACGTCAGAGATGTATTTTCTTCTGTAAAGGAACTTATAAAACCAAATACATGAGCCAGGTACAGTGTGGTACACACCTCTACCCCCAGTGATTCAAGAGGCTGAGGCAAGGGGATCACAAGTTTGAGGCAAGAGGTAGCTTATGTAACTTAATGAAAGCCTGACTCAAAAGGGGGGGGGGGTGAGCCGTGGGTGCAGCCCAGTGGTAGAGCACTTGCAGAGTATGTGTGAGGCCCTGGGTTCAACCCACAAGTACCACACACACACAGAAAGTGTGTGCACTTAAATAATTCAGATGGTAAATTTTATGTTGTGTGGTTTTAACCACTGAAAAACTGTGAAGTTTCCACACAGATATGGAGAATGTCAAAAGCCAAACCAGAAGTAGAAACAGAAAGGAACTTCACACCAAGTAAAGATAATGGGCTAACAAGACAGGAAAAGCACTAATTAGTGAGTTAAATGGAAAAATCTTAATTTGGTATTAAATGTTCAACAGCACTTTAAAGAGCCAACACACTTGGTAAAAACAAGCTTAAAACCTCTGATTCTGAGCCTGGCACCATGGCACACTCATAATCGCAGCCACTCGGGAGGCAGAGGCATGAGATGAGGATCACAGGTTTGAGACCAGAGGCTGCTTGTGTAACTTAACCACCTTAAGATAAAAAACAAATTTAAAAAGAGACTTGGGGTGCAGCTCAGTGGTAGAGCCCTTGAAAAGTACCTATGCGGCCAGGGGTTCAGCTCCCAATACCAACCCCCCTCAAAAAAAGCCCTCTGATTTTGAGCTGCAAAACCAGCTGTATAGGCCCTTCAGTTTCACAAAAGGTAAGGAACAACTTAATTTATCTTTATAGAGCAAATAAACTTCTTTCCAAGTATCACCAAACATTCCAAGGTAGTTGTGATATGTTTCTATTGCAACAAATTTTACGGGGGTGGATGCTGGGGATTGAACCAGACCCTCACAAGTGCTACGCACACACTCTCTGACCGAACTACACATCCCAAGTCTACAATAAATTTTGTTGTTTGTGGTACTGGAGAGTGAACTCAGTAACTTGCATATGCTAAGCAAGTGCCCTCCTGCTAAGCTACACAGCCCTTTTTTATTTTTATTGAGACAGGGTCTCCCCAAGTCACCCAGACAAGCCTCAAACTTGTGATCCTCCTGCCTTAATCTCTCAAGTAGTGGATTTTGGTTTCTGAGACAATCTCACTCTGTAGCCCTGGCTGGCCTCAATCTTATAATCCTTCTGCTTCAGTATGCCAAGTGTTGGGATTGTTGTTACTAGGTGCTGTAGAGTCAGGTCCAACTCACGGCGATCCTATGTACAAAACGAAACAAAACACTCCTCAATTCTGTGCCAGGCACACTATCTTTTTTGTGTTTAAACCTATTGTTGCAGACACTGTGTCAATCCACCTAATAGAGGGTTTTCCTTTTTTCATTGATCTGCCACTCACCCAAACATCATGTCCTTTTTCAGAGATTGGTCCCTCCTGACATGTCCCCGAAATACATGAGACACAGTCTAGCCATCCTTGCTTCCAAGGAACACTCTGGCTGCACTTTTAAGACAGATTTGTTGGTTCTTTTGGCAGTCCATGATATATTTAATATTTGTCCCCAGCAGATAACTCATAAGCATCAGTTCTTTTCCTGTCTCCCTCATTCAATGTTCAACTTTCACAGCCATATGATGCGACTGCAAATATACCATGATATGAGTTTGATGCACCTTCGTCTTCAACGTGACATCTTTTCAACACTTTATAAAAAGGTGTTTTGCAACAGCCTTTCCCAAGGCAATTCATCTTTTGATTTCTTGACTGTTGCTTTCATGGGTATTGACTGTAGAATCAAGTCAAAATCTTGGGGAACCTCAGTCTTTTCCCATTTATCATATGGTTGCTTACTGGCCATGTTGCAAGGAGTTTTGTTGATGTTGAGGCGCAATCCATATTAAAGGCTATGTTCTTTGATCTTCAACAGTAAATGTTTCAAATTCTCTTTGCTTTCAGCAAACAGAGTGTCATCTACATAATGTTGTTGTTGTTGTTAGGTGCCGTCAAGTCGGGTCAAGTTGGTATCCGACTCATAGCGACCCTCATAGGGTTTTCAATTGCAGATTGTTTCGGGATTGCCTTGGGAGTGGATTTGCCAGGCCCTTCTCCCATTTTTGCGGTGCCGGGAATTGAACTCGGGACCTCAGAGACTGCAGCGCAGTGCTCTACCAACTGAGCTAAATCCTAGCCCCATCTGCATAATGGAGGTTGTTAATGAGTCTTCATTCTATCATGATGCTGAGTTCTTCAGTAAATCCAGCTTCTCAAATTATTTGCTCAGCATAGAGACTGAAGAAGGGCTGGGATTTAGCTCAGTTGGTAGAGCGTTGCTCTGTAGTCTCTGAGGTCCCGGGTTCGATTCCCAGCATAGCAAAAATGGGAGAAGGACATGGCAGTCCACTCCCGAAGCAATCCCAAACAATCAGCCATTGAAAACCCTATGAGGATGGCTATGAGTCGCATACGATTAGATAGCACTTAACAACATCAACAGAGATTGAAGACGCACACCCTTCTTGATTTTAAATCAGGCAATGTTCCCTTGTTCTGTTTGAATGACTGCATCCTATGTACTGGTCTATGTCCAGATTCCTCATAAGTACAATTAACTATTCTGGTATCCCATTTTTTGCAATGTTATCCAGAATTTGTTGTGATCCACGCAGTCAAATGCCTTTGCATAATCAATAAAACACAGACATCTTTCAGGTATTCTCTGCCTTCCGCTAATATCTATCTGACATGATCAATGATGTCCCTAGTTCCACTTCCTCTTCTGAATCTGGCTTGATTTTCCGGCAGTTTCCTGTCTATATTCTGCTGCAGTTGCTTTTGAATAATCGTTAGCAAAATTTTGCTTGTGTGAGATATTAATGATATTGTTCAATAATTTTCACATTGAGCTGGATCTCCTTTCTTGAAAATAGGCAAAAATATGGAGTTCTTCTGGTCAGTTGGCCAGGTAGCTGTTTTCTACATCTCTTGGCATAAACAACTTAGCACCCCCAGTGACGCATCTGTTTGTTAAGATTACAGGTGTGCAAAACCATGCCCAGAAAGTACTTAAGTGACTGAAGTATTACAAAACTCTGTAAGTTACATAGTCTACAATTACTATGTTAAGCTGAATGACTATCAACTTGTGGTGCTGCCAATCAGAGATATAGCATAATATAAACGGGCATTCTTTTTTTTTTTCTTTTCGTGGTACTGGGGGGTTGAACCTAGGGTGTCATATACTTTTTACAAGTACTCTAAAACTGAGCTGCACCCCTAGACCCCAAGGTCTCACTAACTTACATGGCTCTGACCTCAAATCTGCAATCCTTCTGGTTTTGCCTCCCGAGTCACTGGGAATCTAGTTGTGCAACAACGCACCCAGGAAAAGGGCAATCATTCTTAAAGTTAACTATCCTCTAAAATTTTTATTCAATGAGGTGCATTAGCTTTCCACTACAAATGAAACAGCCACCATACATGTTCACTGCTGAAGACTGGGTTTTTGGGTTTTTGTTTTTCTGTAGTACCTTCAGTCTCACACATGCTAGGCAGGTGCTCTACCACTAAACGGCACCCTCAACTCCCCAGTCTCTTTTTTATTTTAACATGGTCTCCCTATGTTGTGTAGGCTGCTTCTGACCTTGAACTTAGTGAGACCCTGTCTCAAAATAAAAATAATAAAAGGGGCTGGAAATGCAGGTGAATGTTAGAGCACTTGCCTAGGATGTGTAAAGCTCTGGGTTCATCCTCCTCAGTACCACAAACACACACACACACAAAATTGCTGAAGCAGGAGGACTGCAAGCTCCAGAGCACCCAGTTTGAAACCTTAAGTCTTACTTCAAGAATAACTCAGACAGGGGGCTAGAGGTCAAGCTCAGTGAGAAAATGTGTGATTAACATTCATGGGGCCCTGGGTTCAATCTTTAGCACAGTCAAAAAAAGCAAAGCCAAACAGCCAGGCACCATAGCACACCCCTATAGACCCAACTACCAGGGAGGGTGAAGCAGGAAGACTGCTTGAGCCCAGAAGTTTGGGGCCAGCATGGGCCACATAGTAAGACCACATCTCAAAAATAACAAAAAAAGAATGAGCCAGATAGGGCTGGACATAGTGGCATGGTCTGCAAAGGCTGAGCTACGAGGAGCTCGAGATCACCCTGGGCTACAGGGTGAGACCCCGTCTCAAAAAACCAAAAAATTTTAATAATTAGCCTAATATTGGGAAGAAACTGACCCAAGAGTTTAACAGCTTACAGATACACGTCACCTCCAAAGAATCTGAGTTGAATCAGTTTGAGATCAGAAGTAGTAAGGTTTTCTTCCTCTAAAAACCAGTCTGAAGGGAGGAAAAAAAAAAGTAAAAATAAAAACCACTCAGAAGCTATGTGCAAAAGTTCAGCTCTCATCTTCATCAAAATTAGGATGAAAACGCCGGGCGCAGTGGCGCACGCCTGTAATCCCAGCGGCGTGGGAGGCGGAGGCAGGAGGATCCCAAGTTCGAGACCAGAGGCAGTCTGTGTAATTTGGCAAGACCCTGTCTAAAAAAAAAAAAAAAAAAAAAAAAAAGGGTTGGGGGTGCAGCTCAGTGGTCCAGCACTTTGCAAAGCATGCAAGTGCGAGACCCTGGGTTCAACCCCCAGTACCGAAGGAAAAAAAAAAAGGGGCTAGGGGTGCAGCTCAGTGGTCCAGCACTAGCAGAGCATGCAAGCGCAAGGCCCTGGGTTCAATCCCCAGTATCACAAAAAACAAAACAAAACAAAATTTAGGATGAAAATATTACCCAATAATACACAGAAAGCAGCTTAGGTATGAGATGAAGAAGCTTCTGTATTGCTTTGCTACAGGATTTAAAGTGACCCAGGCGCAGTGTCTCACACCTGTAATCCAGTGACTCTTGGGAGGCAGAGGCAGGAAGGTTGCGAGTTTGAGGCAAAGGCAGCCTATGTAAATTAGGGAGAAACTCTTCCAAAACAAAAAGTGAACAATGGGCTGGGGGGTTGTGGCTCACTGGTAGAGCACTTGCAAAGCATGAGTAAAATCCTGGGTTCAACTTCCTAGTACCACAAAAAATAAATAAACAAATAAATAAATAACAAGTAGGGTTATAACCTTTTCGACTAGAATGTGAATTCCTATAAGAGGAATTATGGCTAGAAAAAAGGAAAGGAGGGGCTTTAGGGCTGGAAAGATGGCAAAATGATAGAGTACCTAGTATGCTTGAGGCCCTAGATTTGATTCTCAGCTCCACAAACAAACAAAAATAGGTAAATAAATAAATAATCTTTAGAGCCAGGCAAATCACTGAATACTTTACCACTCCAAAATTAGACACATTCCTCCACCTCGGGAATCTCAGGTTCCTTTCATTTGTAAAATATTATCTATCATACAGGACTGCTGTGGGATTCTGAGTAAGTTTCAGGGGGTTTGTCTGTTTGTTGGTGCCAGGGAATGAATCCAGGACCTAATGCACACTAAGTAGAACTCTACCAAAGAACTACCCTACCCCCAGGCCAAGTTATGTTTTAAGTACCTGGTATAGGGTAGTTGCTCAGTTGTTCACCAAATACAAAATAAAGACATTAAAAAAAAAAAAAAAAAAAAGGCATGGTGGCACATGGTCATAATCCTAGCACTCGGAAAGCTGAGACAGGAGAATGAAGAGTTCCACGCTAACCTGGGCTATATAATAAAAACCTTGTCTCAAAAATAAATAAAATAAAATGAAAATAAAAATAAAAATAGCAATGTTACATTTATTTCATATAATTGCTTAAACTGCAGCTGTTCTGAAAAGTCAGCATTAAACACACAAGTCAGTGGGCTGAGGATATGGCTAAATGATAGAGAGCTTGCCTCATATGTGTGAGACCTTGGGTTGAATCACTAGCACAACCACCAAAAAAAAAAAAAAAAAAAAAAAAAAAAATATATATATATATATATATATATATATATATATATATTTACATATATATGTATATAAATATACACATACATATGTGTTAACTTTGACTTTGTCTTGAAAACCTCAGGGATACTGAAAATGTGGCCTCAACTCTGTGGAACAAATACTTCAGTGGGCCTCACAGCCACTCCCCACCACCAATCTCTGAAGGATTATCCAAGCCTAAAGCTTCCTTCTTAAAGCTGGGTCCAAATCAACACATGCTGAGAGGTGGGAGAGGTAGACAAAGCTATTATTTGCTTTTTTCTGTGCTCTTCCTTGATACTCAAAGGAATCTGCTTTCTATTTTTTGTTTGTTAAAGCTTCATCGGGAGACAAAGTAGGATATGTGTTTAGCATGCACAATGCCCTGGGTTCAATCACCAGGACCTAAAAAAAAGGAAAAAAAAATCTTCACTGATTTTAAGGTACAAAGCACTGGCTTAACAGAACATGATTAAAAAATTAATACATATTTTCTTAACATTCAATTCCCTCAGACACTTCCAAAAGCTCTACTGCCTACACACACAAAAGTGACGAATTTATCACTGTATAAGGGAAGGCAATATTTTTCTCTACTTACATGGAGATGAGAAAAAGCTATGGTTCCAAATGTTATTTCATGGGGAGGGGGGGAGTCAAAGCACCTAAAATTGTCTCTTCCTTCCTCAAACATCAGATGAGGAACAGTCACTTCGAAAAGTACCAAAGTGTATTATCAAAAGAACCCAAGATCCCTGCCCATGCCTAACAACTGTCAAACACTGAAAGGCTTCACTAAGCTGGGAACCCTAAATGAACAGGTTCTCAGACAGTAATCTTTTCATTCATAAAACAAATATTTACTATGCAATTACAACGGGTGAGACACTATGTACTAACCACATTCCAGAACACATAGTGAACAGATCTGGCAAAGCCCTTTCCCCAGTTCTACGGTCTTCAATGGGGTAAATACAGAATTTGAAGAAGGTCCTCCTGAAATTGTAAGGGGGGCACAGGGCGTGTTTTTGGCGGTATGCTTCATTGTATGTGAGTCATTCCTGAATACTTACATAAAGGAGAAATTTTTAAATATGTATTATAAACAAGTGGTTAAACCAAACTGAAAAACCACTGATTCTGCAGACTTTACATTCCAAAGCAGGAAAATCAAGTCAATGAAAAAATTTCAAAAAGTGGTAAACATCAGAAAGAAAATAAAGATGCTATGAAGTATAGTGCTCTAATGTAAATTGGGTTCTCTGGGAAGGCCTCACTGAAGAACACCATATTAACTCTTGTACCCACACATCACCAAAAGTACAATGAAATGAAAACCGTCATTTTTTAATAGTCCTGTAGTTCTCAATACTATAATTCACGATAAAAACCTACTGTAATTAACTTCAAGGACAATCGTCCATAGCCCCTTAGAATGAACAACAGGTAGCAAAACCTTAGTTACCTAAAACTTGAAAACTAGTCTCTAAACAAAACTTCAGGCTGCTTTCATCACGCTGGCACGTCTTTAACCATCATTGTTCACACACACCTAATGCAGCTAACAAAAGGGAAAGACTCACGCCCTGCGGGTTTGCCGCGCTCCACCTGCTCCCGCACACCCGCGCGGAACCAGCAGATTGCACCCTCATGCATGGGCTCCCAAAAGTGAGGCCCGAGACCCTCGGGCAGGCAAGCCGTGAGCGCACCGCGGGGGCGTGGCGGGCCGGGCGACTGCCTTTGTCGTCCCTCGTGGCGCCCGGGGGGGAGGGGCGGCCCCAAGCCCAGGATACCCGCAGCAGCCTCCCGCCGCCGTCGCGTGGCCTCCAGGATGCCCTTGGCGCGCGAACCCACCTTCTTGTAGTGCTTGCCCAGCCAGACCCGCACCGAATCCAGTTGGGACACCGTGTCCGGGCTCTCCCAAAACTTGCTGGCCGGGCCACCGTCCTTCCGCCGATAAACGGCCAGGCCTGCGACGGCCGCCCCACCCCCCGCACCCCCCGCACCCGCTGCAGTCCCTGGCCCTCCGCACGTCGCCGCGGCCATCGTCACCGTCCTTCGTCCCCACTGCTGAGCCCGTCCCGGCCCCGGCCCTCGCGGCGCTTCCCGTTCGCACCCGCGCGCGCGCAGCCGCCACCGCGGCTTCTCGGCCCCGCCCAGTCAACCCCCTTCCGGCCTGGACGCCCGACCCCGCCCTCTTCGGCACCTGCGCCGTAACCGACGTGACGCCCTGAGAAGCCTGCGCATGCGCAGCACCCGGGCTTGCTGGCTACTGGCGAGCGCCGCCACCCGCCTCTTCCGCCTTGCTCCGCGGTCTGGGAGTACTTGCAGCCCTTCCTTGGCTGCTGTTAGCGTCTGCCTTTCCCGTGCTTCCCGCATTAGGGAGTCAATAACCCTAAGGAGATTCTATGTCATTGCTTGCCACCTCCGGAAAGTAGAACCTGGCGTGAGAAGTGCCGAGAACGAGGTCGTTTAGGGTGTCTAGTACTGGGCAGTGGACCTACTCGCGGGGTCCCTGCATGGCTAGGACCCCCAACACCAGTAGGCCGCATCAGCCTTTGCATACAGGCATCTGAGACGCCCACGCTTGGAGCCTCTTGGACTTCACAGACCTTCCACTCTTAAACTCCAGCCACTTCAACTCCTTCCTGCCTTGCTGCCCTTGCACCAGCTGCATTCTCAAATTCATATCTTAAATGTACTTCACAAAGCCGATTCCTGACTATATAATCTTGAACAGCTGCTGATCACACACCTCTCTGACAATTTCTGCGTAGCTTTCACCACGACCTGGTATTTTTCTCATTCACAAGTGTATCCTGGGTGCCAGGAATAGGGCCTGTTAGCTGACACATGTTCAATAAATATTTGTTGAATAAATGAATGGTCTATATAGAGTAGAAAGATTTTAAATCATTAAAGTGTGAATGAACAGAACGGAATTACCAACATAATGCTCTATGATCCTGGAGAACCAAGTGACTAATTGCTTGTGAGAAAGTCTGATGAGTTTTACAGACCTTTTAAAAGTGAACAGAAAGTGATCAGGGGAGGAAAGGGCATTCTGGACGGAAGAGAACTGAAACAAAAGCACTGATCTGTCAAAGAATGATGAAATTCTTCTTAAATCCATGAATAGAAGCAGAGATGTAATTTGGTTGTGGCAGTGAATTTTGACTTCACCTGTCAGCACTGGGAAACCAGCATTTATATATTAGGAAGATAACAAATACAGCAGTACAGGAGAATGACATAGGCAGAGATGGTGAGACTACATTATCTGTAGGATACGAATCATGCCCTTTAACAGATTAGACTATAGAAATAATGATAGCAGCCGGGTGCGGTGGCGCTCACCTGTAATTCCAGCAGTTTGGGAGGCAGAGGCAGGAGGATTGCCAAGTTCGAGACCAGAGGCAGTCTGTGTAACTTAGGGAGACCCTGTCTCAAAAAGTAAAAAAATGGGCTGGGGGAGCAGCTCAGTAGTCCAGCACTTGCAGAGTGTGCAAATGCAAGGCCCTGGGTTCAACCCCCAGTACCACAAAAATAATAAATAAATAAAAATAATGATAGCTAGCCAGGCATGGTGGCACAGGCCTGTAATCCCAGCAGCTCGGGAGGCAGACGCAGGAGTATCACAAGTTCAAGACCAGCGGCAGTCTGCATAATTTAGCAAGAACCTATCTCAAAAAATAAAAAAATGGGCTGGGGGTGCAGCTCAGTACTCCAGCACTTGCAAAGCATGTAGGTGGCAAGGCCCTGGGTTCAACCCCCAGTACCAAAAAAAAAAAAAAAAAAAAAAAAAAAAAAAAAAAAAAAAAAAAAAAAAAAAAAAAGAAAGAAAGAAAAGAAAAAAGAAAAGAAAAAATGATAGCTAGTGTTTCTGCATCTGCAGCCATAGCACCTTGGCATCTGATCCTGCCTGATCTCGGAAGCTAAGCAGGGTCTGCTTGGTTAGTCCTTGGATGGGAGACTGCTTGGGAATACCAGGTGCTGCAGGCTGGGGAGAAGGACTTGGCAATCCACTCCCAATACAATCCACCATTTAAAACCCTATGCATAGCAGTAAAGCACTGACAATAATGCTGGGCCTGGCACAGTGTTTGCCTTCTGTTATATATAGGGTCACTATGGGTAAGACTCCACTCAATGGCAGCTAACAACGATGTTTCTGCAGTACTTACTATGTGCCATGTTTTGTGCTAAGTACACCTGTTGTAGGGATGAGGTATAGAGACAAAGGGAGGAGACATGACTGAGTCGGCTTGGCTCAGCTTGGCTCAGCTTGGCTCAAGGCTTATCTAGCCTACCTCAAGTCCTGACGTACACCTGGGACTCTTCTGTGACTCGCTGTTGGCACACACGGCTTGAGACCATGAGGCTGATGCAAAATACTGGTGATCAAATTCAGCAACATAAAAAAAAAAATTGAAGTCTGGGGAGACAGAGACAGAGTGATAATGATGACAACCCACAGAATAAGAGCAATATTTGTAAACCATAAATCTGTTGAGTCCATGAGGCTGGGCTCACTATCGGCACACCTGGCTTGAGCCGGTGACGTCAAGGCAGGAAGGCCCCTGCCCGATGCATCTAGGGTGTATCCCTCCTCAAATTTCTTGCTGACCATTGTCACCCAATATCATCTGATTGGTTGGTCCAATCACCTGATGTCATCTAATTGGCTAACCCAATGCATCATCAAAACGTCATGAATTCTGATTGGCTAGCCCAAAAGGCTTATAAGAGTGGTGCACAGGAATCGAGCTGAGCTGAAGCAGTTACAGTAATAAAAGTTGAGCAGTTACATCCATCCAGCTCCCAGAGTGGTGTGTCTCCATTGACTCAAGAGTAGGGTGTTTTGTATGAGGGGTTTTGATTCTTGGCTAGCACAGCCCCACAACCTGTGTTGCTACAGATAAGGAAAATCAATGAGAGAGGTTGAGAAAATTGACACCAAGTATTAAAATCAGGGTTTTTTAAATCCGGGAATTAAACGCTGGAGTACTGCTCCGTGCTTCCCTAGTACATTGTTTTCTATTAATAACATGAGTAGAGCAAAGAAAATGCACTGGAAAAATTCAAAAGGCTATTTCATTTGCCTATAGCCAGGGACAGAGAAATTACTTGTTCCACGGCAATGAAATTCCATCTTTTTTGTTCAAAAATTTTTGGAAAAACTTGTATTACATTTTATATAAATCAAAAATATTCCATCAAAAATTAATAATTTTCACATATATACATATATTGACACTATGCCCCTTAAATATGTGAAATTATTATATGTCAATTAAAAATAAAAATGTGGCCCAGGTCCAGTGGTGCACACCTGCAATCCCACCGACTCATAAGATGGAGGCAAGAGCATGGCAGGTTTGAGGCCAGAGGCATAACTTAGTGAGACCCTGTCTCAAGGTAAAAGAGTAAAAAATGGGGCGTACCTCAGTGGTAGGAGCACTTGCAAAACATGTGTGAAGCCATGGGTTCAACCCCTCAGAACCTCAAAAATAAATAGTAAAACAAAGTATGGGTTAGGCATGGTTGCTCACACATGTTATCTCTGCACTGCACAGGCAAGAAGATATTGAATTGGAGGACAGCCTAGGCTAAATAGTAAGATCCTGTCTCAAAAACAAAACAAAACAAAAATGGAAAATAAAATAATTTTAAATGCTTTAAAAAACACTCTCAAGAGGAGTTGTCAAATGGGGCTGTTAGTATTTGTCAGTGTATTTTTAAAAACTTTATTGTCATTTTATTTTTTCTGAGGCCCAGGGTTCTATCCCCAGTATCACAAAATGGGGAAGAGGACATAGCAGCCCACTCCTGAAACAATCCTGAAAACAGAAAACAATCAGCCATTGAAAACCCTATGAATAGCAGAGAAGCACTGACACAGTGGCAGGTACAGCACAGTGTCAGAGTGTTTCATTCTGTTGTACATGAGGTCGCTATGAGTCTGACCCGACTTGATGGCACTTAACAACACAACAATCTACTACAGGGATGTAGAACCATAAAAAAAAAAAAAAAGACTACAGGCAGCAACTACACAAAGCAATCTTAATAACCAATGGGAAAAATCACAATTATTTCATGGCCTTTACCATTTTGTTCATTTTTGATATAGTCTCTCAAAATGTAGCCCAGGCTGGCCTTGAAGTATCCTTCTGCTAGGATTATAGGCCTGTGCCATCAGGCCTGGCGCTTTCATAATCTTTTATCATGATTTATTGCTCAGCATGCATGGCACCTATATTTAACAATACGCTGCATGCTTCAAAATTCCTAAAGCAGGTTTTAAGTGTTCACACTACAACAAAATGATATGTGTGTGAGGTAATAGATATATTAACTAGCCTGATCTAATAATTCCACAATTTATACATGTATCAAAACATCACATTGTACTCCCTAAATATATACAACTATTATTTGTCACTTAAAAATAAAGTTTTAGCACTGGGGATGTAGCTCAATGGTGGGGCACTTGTCTAGCATGTGAAAGGCCCTGGATTCTATCACCAGCACCAAAAAAACAAAATCATTAAGCATTAGATTTTTATTTTGGGGGATGTAGCTGAGCGGTAGAGTGTGTGCTTAGCATGCACACGGCCCTTGGGTTTCATCGCCAACACTATAAAAAAGTGCTTTATTTCGTGGTTTAAAAAAAAAAATCTGGCCAGGCATGATGGCAATTCACCCGGCAACTCAGGAGTCAGAGGCAGGAGGATTGCAAGTTTGAGGCCAGTGGCAGCCTGTGTAATTCAGTGAGACCTTGACTCTGAATAAAAAGTAAAAAATTGGCTGGGGGTGCAGATCAGTGGTAAAACACTTGTAATGCACTTGTGAGGGCCCTGGGTTCAGCCCTTCAGTACCAAAAAAAATAAAATCTTATCAAACTTAACAAATTTGAACTTCTCACTGAACAACTTGCAATACATGGCAAGAATCTTTTCTAAGCTTTGTCAAATTCTCATACACCTTCTTAAATTTGGATATGCTTCCAACATTTTATTCTTTGTTCTTTTCATATGAAGAAGGGTCACTGCCTCTGAGGCATCTTTATCCTTTTATTCGTACTTTCCTCACTTACATGGATGAATATGGCTTCACTAATTTCCCTCTGGGGAGAGGGACCTGGCAACCCACTCCCAAAACTATCGGCCACTGAAAACCCTATGAACAGCAGAGAAGCACTGACAATAGTGTTTCGCCTGTTGTAGGTAGGGTCGCTATGAGTCGGATCCCGACTCCATGGCACCTAAGAACAATTTCCTCTAGGTGTGTATCTATTCTCTTGAAAATATCAGTTTCAAAAGTCCGATGGTCAGCTGTTTCTTCCATAATTCCATTTACATTTGATTTTAATCTTACTTCCAGCCTTATCACTTTTGTTTCCTTGACGCACTTTCATCCTTTTTGGCTAATTACAATTATGTGCCAGCAAATTACATAATATAAATGAATATGATATATCTACAAAACTCACACAAGACATAGACAATCTGAATTGAACTATACCAAGAGGTTGAATTACTGACAAAAAACCTGCCCACAAAGAAATGTGTAGGTCAGATGGCTTCATTACTGATTTGCACCAAGCCTTTAGAAAATACCAATTCTTCACCAACTTTTCAAAAGTGAAAGGAAACACTTCCAAACTCTTCATAAGGCCAGTACTACCTGAATGCCTTATCAAGAAAAAGACTTCACAAGAAAGATAAAAATCAGTACCTCTCATGAATCTGGATGCATAAATCTTCAACAAAATACTGGTGATCAAATTCAGCAACATAAAAATAAATTGAAGTCTGGGAAGACAGAGACAGAGTGATAGTGATAACAACCCACAGAATAAGAGAAATATTTGTAAACCATAAATCTGTTAAGAAATTTGTGTCTAGAATATAGAACTCTTGCAACTCACTAGTAAAAAGACCAATAAGTCAACTAATTAATAGCCCAATGGAATAAACCCAGTATTGTTACATAGTGAATTTCACAAATGTTATAATAGCTGAAATAAATGTTACTCAAAAGACTATATACCACATGAAATTATAGAATATGTTAAGCTATGCTGTGTGGTTGCTTTGGGGGAATGAAGACAAAGGGACATGAGAAGACTCCCTGGGAGGTGGGGATATGCTACAACTTGATAGGGATTTGCATTACACAAGTGTATGAATACCAACCTATAGAATGTTTGTGGGAAGTTATGTGTGTTTCACTATATGTAAATTTTTATGAAGTGATTACCAGTAAGTACTACACATGTGTATTAATCAGCCATCCTTGCTATAGCAGAAAAACCAACAAAAACAAACAAAGAAGAAAGAGATTTATTGAGGGCTCACAGAGCAGTCCATAATAGAAGCAGGGCCCATGGAAGATCTTACATCTTCAGGAGTAGGAAGCAGACAGCAGAGTTATAGGCCTGCTCCCATTGACTTACTTCCACCAAGGTAGACCCACCTCCCAAAGTTCCACAACCTCTCAAGACAGGGCCACCAGCTGGTGACTCAACAACATGACCTTTGGGGCACATTTTAGATCCAAACCAGAACAACATAAATTTTATATCAAAAGAAAAGAACCCTAGCTGGACACTGTGATGCATGCCTGTAATCCCAGTGACTGGGGAGGCTAAGGGAGGATAGTTCAAGGTCATAGGCAGCCAGTGCAACTCAGCAAGGCCCTGCCTCAAAATAAAAAATTAAAAAGGGGCTGAGGGTGCAGCTCAGTGGTAGAGGACTTGCCTACCATCTGCCGGGCTCTGGGTTCAATCCTAAACACGACCCCCCCCCAAAAAAAAAAAACAAAAAAACAAACAGCTAGCCCTAATGTTGAACCACAAACCACTGAGCCTCCACAGTGGCATGCTAGACAAGTGCTCTAATACTGAGCTGCACTCCTGGGGGCTCACTAAATTGTACAGGCTGCCTCTGGCTTTGAACTCTTGATCTTCTTGCCTTAGCCTCCTAAATAGCTACCCATACAGGTGTGAGCCACAGCGCCCAATGTTATTTTTTTCAGTACTGGGGGTTGGGGTTGAGTCAAGGGCCTCACATATGCTAGGCAAGCATTCCACCACTGAGCAATGCCTCCAGTTCTCTTTCTTTTTTTTATTTCGAAGCTGGGTGTGGTGGTGCGTGCTTGTAATCTCAGCACCTGAGAGGCTGAAGCAGGGGGATCACTGTGAATTTCAGGCCAGTATAGACTACATAGTGAGTTCCAGGCTAGCTTTGGCTACTAAGTAGAATTCTCTCTCAACAAACATATATATATATATATATATTTTTTTTTTTTTTTTTTTTTTTTTTTTTTTTTTTTTTTTTTGAGACAGGGTCTTTCTAAATTATGCAAGCTGCCTTTGACCTCTAACTTGCAATACCCCTGCCTCACTATCCCAAGTTACTGGGATTACAGGTGAGTGCCCTCATACTAAGTAAGCAATAGCCTCTACCTGATTCTGGATCTGTAATCCAGCAAGATTATAGGTCTTTGCTTTTGGTCAACATAAAAGTTTACCATGCTTTTGAACATGGATGTTGTTGTGAGGTGCCATCATAATTTTATGTAGGTATTTTCTTGTTGTTTTTTGGATTTTACTGGATATATAATCTTTTAAATTTGCTCTACCATGTGTTTGTCAGAGAGTATGACACCAAAATGTGTACAGTACATGCAATCTATTTTTTTTGTTGTTGTTGTACTGGGAGTTGAACCCAGGGTCTCGTGCTTATGTGCTTTGCAAGTGCTGGGCCACTGAGCTGCACCTCCAGCCCTTTTTTTTCACTTTTTTAAGACAGGGTCTCACCAAATGACACAGACTGCCTCTGGTCTCTAACTTGCGATCCTCCTGCCTCCGCCTCCCCAGCTGCTGGGATTACAGGCGTGCACCACCACGCCCAGCGGTACATGCAGTCTTGACCAGAAGTTACTTTCATTCATGTTTTTAAAAAGCCTGGAGGTTGTGTACATATCTCAGTGGTAGAGCACTTGCTTCATGTGAGCAAGGACTTGGGTTCCATTCCTAGAACTGCAGGGGGAAAAAAAAAGCATGTATGTTGGGCAAAGGCAGGAGGATTACAGATTCTTCAGGGTCAGAGGCAGCCTTCGTAAATTAGTGAGAACCTGTCTCAAGATAAAATATAAAAAGCGAGCTAGGAGTGCAGCTCAATGGTGGGGTGCTTGCAAAGCATGTGGGAGACCCTGGGTTTGACCCCCTAGTACAATAAACAAACAAACAAACAAAGAAACAAATGGAGCTGGAGTTGTAGCTCAGTGGTAGAGTGCTTGTCTAGCATGTGTGAGACCCTGGGTTCCATCCTAGCACCAGGAAAATAAAAAAACAGTATATCTAAATTTAATGTATTTAAACATGTATATATGCCTAGTGTTGACGGCTAGCATTATAATCAAATCTTTCTCAGTGACTCACATATTCTAAATGCTTCATTTATTCTTTTTTTTTTTTCATTTATTATTTCCATACTAGTGACTGAACCCAGAGCCTCATGGATGCTAAACCACAGGCCCTACCATTGAGCTACACTCTGAGCCCATATCATCATAAAAGTTAATTAACACTTTTAGCCTCCCCAAATCTAAAAAAAAGAGTACAAAGTAAGGACTAAGAAAACCCTGCCTCACCTGCCCAAGAACAGTTCTAATAGTATACTCAAGTGCGAGGCCCTCAGTTCCATCCCACCCCCACAAACAAAACAAAAAAATGCAACTGGGATTATAAACGTGGGGAATAGAATTTGCCTTTTTATTTTTTAACAATTCTTGGATATTTTTCCACGTTTGCACATTAAGTCAAACTTTTTTTTAGCAGTACTGTGGGGTTGAATCCAAGGCCTCACGCATGTTTTCCAAGTGTTTTATCACTGAGTTGCACTCCTAGACCATTTTTTACATTTTATCTTAAGACAGGGTCTCATTCAGTTATGCAGGCTGCCTCTGGCCTCAAATTTGTAGTCCTCCTGTCTCAGTCTATCAAGTCACTGAGATAACAGGTATGTGCCACCGTGCTTGGCCTTTTTTATTGTTTTGAGACAGCCTCTCACACTGTATCCCAAGCTGTCCTCAAACTTGCCATCATCCTACCCCTACCTCTTGAGTTCTGGGATTATAGGTATGCTTCCCCAAGTCCAGCCAAACTCATTCTTTTCAATTATTATGTAATATTTCACTTGATATTGCTATGGACTGACTTGTGGTCTCCAAAGTTTATATATTGAAGCCCTAACTCTCAATATGGGCTGGGATTTAGCTCAGTTGGTAGAGTGCTGTGCTGCAGTCTCTGAGGTCCTGAGTTCAATTCCCAGCACCGCAAAAATGGGAGAAGGACCTGGCAATCCACTCTCAAGGCAATCCTGAAACAGTCTGCCATTGAAAACCCTATGAGGGTCGCTGCTATGAGTCGGATACCGACTCGACGGCACCTAACAACAACAACAACAACTCTCAATATAACTGTATTTGCAGATAGGGCCTTGAAGCAGACAATCAAGATTAAAGGAGATCATAAATGTTGAGCCCTAATCAGAGAGGCCTGGTGTCCTTATAAGAAGAGGAAGGACCACGTGTGGTGGTGTGATTCTGTAACTCCAGCTACTCTGAAGGCTGAGGCAAGAGGATAGCAAGTTCCAGACCTGCCTGGGCAACAGAGCCAGACCCTGTCTCTCAGAAGAAAAATAAGGGGGCTGCGAATATAGCTCAGTGGTCAAGTATGCTGGAGGCCCTGGGGCTGATTCACCAGCACATTCCCAGCTCTATTTATTTAAGACAAGGTCTCACTATGTAGCCCAGAGGCTTTCAATTTGGAATCCTCCTGCTTCCACTGAGCTGGAATTACGAATGTGCACCACTATGCCTAGCCCCAACTCTACTTTTTCTGTTCTATATTCCCTAAAGCTTGCACACAGATCCAACCCTTTGGTCACATTGAACTACTATATACTCTTAGGATTTGTTCCTTGTTCCAGCTGGATGTTTTTGCTCACGCAAGTCTCTGATTTTGTCATCTAGAAGTAAACATTTCTTTCCTGGTCCCCTGTAGAAGCTTTATACCTCCTTTCTAGCACTTATCACTGTCCCTTTCACACAATATTGTCATCTTCTCTAGACGCTAAGTGCCCTGAAGACAGTGTCTTTATATTCATCACACCTGCTTAGCCACTGAGTTACAAGAGCACTCAAATTACCTGCGCAGGGATCTCTACCGGCACAGCAAAAAAGTACCATGCACTGTTCTGAAGAGGTAATCATTATTTGAGTGAATAAATGATGTTACACTCCCACCTCAGCCTTCTGTGCAAGGTAGAAAAAAAATTTTGTTTTTATCTTTTTTGAGACAAGGTCTTGCTCTGTAGCCCACACTGGCCTGGAACTCAGAATCCCCCTGCCTCAGCCTCTGCAGCAGCTGAGATTACAAACACACCCCACTACGCACAGCTAATTAAATACGTTTAATTTAATTAGTCAGACACAAAAGTGACAGGATATGGTACCAAGTCTACATATATCCTGAAATCCCACATCTTTTTGTGTAGGTTTTCTTCTTTCTTTCCTGTACTCGAAAGTTGAACTCAGGGCCTCATGCATGCTTTGCAAATGCTCTACCACTGAGCTGCACCCCAAACTCCTTTTATTTACCTGTTATCATGAGACAGGGTCTTCCTAAATTACGCAGGCTGCTTCTGGCCTTGAATTCAAGATCCTCCTGCTTCCGCCCACGGAATCGTTGGGATTATAGGCTTTAGCCACTGCACCCCACTTCCTGTTGCTTTTTGAGACAGGCTCTCCTTATATATAGCTCAAGCTGGCTGTGAACTCCCTAAGACCAGGCTGGCCTCCCACTTGTGATCCTTATACGTCAGCCTCCCAAGAGTTCGGATTACAGGCTGGGTCACCATGCCCTGCAACATATTATGACAACTATTTCTCTTTTCTCACACCTTAAAAGTATCCTGTCTTCCCAGCTGCGAACTCCTGACCAAGCCTCAGACGTACAGCACCGAGGAGTCTCCTTTCCAAGTTGGTTTCCCCGAGTAACTCCTACTGGAGCCTCGCCTAGACGACTACCGCTTATGATGGGGACAATCCCCTTTCTCATTCCAGGCGCGGGACCTCCAGACCCGCCCAGCAAGTCCGACTCGCAGTCTCCGGGCGAACAGCAAGTGCCACCTGCTCCTTTGCCTAGTCTTGTTCCTTTTTTTTTTTTTTTTTTTTTCATCCTTGTGAAGCAAACATGCTCACCTCCCTAGAAAAAGCAGAGGACCAGAGAGGAGATGCCGGAGAGAAGAGACACGGCTAAAGACCCGCTGCGGGGAAAGGCGGGTGGAGCCCCGCACTCCAGCCGTCGTCCCATGCTCCAGCCTGACCTCACTCGTCAGGACCGGCACTACCCGTCGGCTCTCCGGGCCCTCACGCAGTCCGAGCCCAGAGCAGAGACCGGCGTCCGCGCGCCGGCCGGCTCCCTCCGCCACCGCAAAGCCGCCCGCGGGCGTCGCCCTCGACTCCTCCGGAAGCGCCGCTCACGCTGCCGCCACCGCCGCCGCGGCCCCGCGGGCCGGTGCTGGGACCTCGCCGCGGCCCGGCCTCCCCGCGCCTAGAGCCCAGGGCGGCCACCGAGAGCCAGGGCCGGGGTCCGCCGCGGAGAAGCGGGGCCGCTTAGCCGAGGCGGCGCGGACGGTGCGGACGGAGCCCCGAGCGCCGGGGCGGCCGGCGGGACTTCCGCCGCGGGACCCGGAAGCGGCTGCGCCGCCGCCGGTGGGAGTTGTAGTCCGGCCGCGGCTGGGGGGGCCCGCGGCTCATGCGCCGTGCACCGAGGCTTGTTTCACATCTGTAACAACAGGTGAATTGGGCTTTTTATTTTCCCGTTCCGTGCCCCCGGGAGGAACCCGCCGCGGCCGGGGGTGCGCGTCGCGAGGAGGGGGCCCGGGTCCGGCCGCCGGCTCGGCAGCGAGAGGGGCGGAGGCGCCCGCAGGCCTGAGGCACAGGCCAGGCATCCTAGGCCTGCCCTGGAAGCCGGCGGGGCCGAGCCGTGGGCAGCTAGGCCTCGGCCTGCCGTTGCCATGGAGCCCGGGCGGGGGCGGGGGCCAGGCCGGTCCGTCGGGGCGGGCCTAGCGGCCAGGGGCCCCGCGGAGGTCGCGGGAGAGGCCGCTTCATTGGCGCAACGACGCCTTTCCCTCGGGGTATGCTTCGTGTCCCCGAGGCAGGGCCTGGAGGAAGTCTCCCGAGTGCCCACAGACCTTTGTCTGCCCCTCCTTCCCCGGTGCGGCCGGGACCGTTCGTCCAGGGGGAGACCTGGTGCATTCTGGCCCCTCTGGTTTGCCCCCTTTTGCACCGACCTTATCAATGGGGGAGGCCAAGGGGTGAGGTGTTCTTTGTTTGCCGGTGGTGACTTGCCCCATTTTGCAAGGGAAGACCTAATGCATGTTGGGTCCTTTGTTTGCAGTGAACTGGAATCCCAAGGGTCCTCAGAACCCCCAAGTCAGGAGTATGGCATCAGCATGCTTTCTAGCTAGTCCTTGTGTAGCAACACTGGTCACCTTAATTGCGATTTTTCAAGGCAGAGGCTGTCCCACTTTACAATCCCAGTCCATGGGGGCTTGCCATGCACTGTAGCAGGTATACTGCCGCAGACCAGTTCCAGGCTCTCAGCCTGTTAAAGTCTACTCGCCAGAGGGATATGAGACATTGTCTGGTGGTTTCCTCCGCAGTTTCTTGGAACACAGTTACCCCACTGTCATTATGTATCTTGACCATATCTTATAATTTACACTTAATTCTCAAAGTCTTGACATTTCCAACTATTTGGGATTTATAATAGTCGTCTTTACTTATGTGTTTATATCCTTTATGTAGGATGCCCATATACCCCCCAAAAGGTACTTACTTTCCAAGTATTTTAATTTATGTAGCTGTGATCTAAAGTTTTATCAGTTGTTGGACCCTTCTTGTCCCTTTCATCCTTTGAGGATGTCAGTATAAGGTGTTATCATAAGGGATGTACTGGTGCATTTAGGTTACAGCATGATACACTGGAAATAAGAAAAGTAGTGTTTATAAGCATAGAAAGCTTTGAAGTCTGAACGAAATGCAGATTCCCATTCTGCCCTAAGGCAGCTATGGGATCTTGGGGTAAATTGTATAACCTGTGTTTCAATTTTCTTTTCTGGGAATGATAATTCCTACCTCCCAAGGTAGTTACATGAATTAAATGGGATAAAGTGTATGGAAGTACTATATAAATTGTAAAAATGGTATTCAACATTGAGTTTTTGTTACTTTCCTGGTCTGGAAGTGTGTTACAGCCTGCTTATCTGCTTTAGATAGATTTATATTATAGTCATTATGGAATTAGAAAAGTGAATGAAGTTTTGCTTTGGGCTTGGAGAAAATGCTTCTCAGGCCTATAAGCCCTTCTTTACTTTGACATTTCCTTCTTGGTGTCTTACAGGTGCTGGTGTAGGACAGCTCACATTTGATGGGTGTAGGATGGGTCATTGCAGGTCTTGAAGTGAGGTTATTGTGTTCAGTGTGTGTGTTTCATGCCACTAACAAAATTTGTCCTTATTGTTAGTAAATGTATTTCTATGATTCCTGCAACTTTGATTCTCTGTGGAAGCTGCCACTGTAATGACGCCACATTGTACTTCCCAGGAAGAGGCCCAGCCTCGTGATGAGGAATAGCAAGGAGAGAATTCAGCTCCAATTCAAAAGCCTACAAAATCTGAGTCCATTACTGCTTTTATAAGGTGAGTTGACTTAGCCACGCTCACAGAGCAGTGGTTGATCTCACATTCAGCCACACTGTGAACCAAAAGGCATCTGCTAATTCCATCTGTGGTTGTCTTGAAAGTGGAAGATTACCCTTTTTTGTTTGTTTGTTTTGAAACAGGGTCTCACTGTGTAGCCCAGACTGGCCTGGAACTCACTATATAGCTCAGGCTGGCCTTGAACTGGCATTGATCCTCATGCCTCAGCCTCAGCCTCCCCAGGGCTGGAATTACAGGATTCTAGGCATATGCTACCATGTCCAGAGTATAGATCTTAAATAGTCTTTATGGAATCTCTCTGTCTTAGGATCATTCCATAGTCTAACTGAAGTTGTGTTTCCTTATGTAAAAAAGTCTTAATAGAATTTTATTGTTGCAGCCGGGCGCGGTGGTGCACGCCTGTAATCCCAGTGGCTTGGGAGGCGGAAGCGGGAGGATCGCAAGTTCGAGTCCAAAGGCAGTCAACGTAACTTAGCAAGACCCTGTCTCAAAAAAGTAAAAAATGGGCTGGGGGTGCGGCTTAGTGGTCCAGCACTTGCAGAGCATGCCAGCGCGAGGCCCTGGGTCCAACCCTCAGTACCATACACACACAAAAAAAGAATTTTATGTTGCTATTGTTAGGTGCTCTTGAGTCTAGTCCGACTCATAGCAACCCTTATAGAGTTTTCAATAGCTCATTGTTCTGGGATTGCTTTGGGAGTAGATTGTCACATCCTTATGTTTTTGCAGTGCTACAGACGAACCCAGGGCCTCAGAGAGTGCAAAGCAGCACTCTGCCAACGGAGATAAAACCCAGCCCCAATAGAATTTTACTTATCTCTAAATTATTTAAGAGAGACTGATTTATACTATTTTATTTTATCTTATTTATTTATTTATTTATTTGACGGTACTGGGGATTGAAGCCAGGGCCTTGCATTTGTATGCTTTGCTGCATCCTCAGCCCTTTTTTTTTTTTTTTTTTTTTTTTTTTTTTTTTTTTTTTTTTTTTTTTTTTTTTTACTTTTTTTTGAGACAGGGTCTCGCTAAGTTACACACATTGCCTCTGGTCTCGAATTTGCAATCCTCCTGCCTCTGCCTCCCAAGCCACTAGGATTACATGGTGTGTGCCACTGAGCCTGGCTATTTTTATTTTTTTAACATCACTGCATTGCAGAGAAGACAGGTTCCCTTTGGATCTCTATGAAATGGTATAGAGCTTGTAAAATATCTCGGTGAAATATTGTGGTATCTTGAATCTCATACTATATATTTTTAAAACTAGGACAAGAAAGGATAGTGGTACATGAGCTTTGATGTCCATTAGAGGACCAGACTTTTTAAAAGCAAAACCCAGAGTCTATTTATAAGCAAGTTAACTTGAAATTTCTTTTTTTTTTTTTTTTTTTGCAGTACTGAGCATCACTTTCTGAGACAGGGTCTCTCTATACAGACTGCCTCAGGTCTCAAACTTGCCATCCTCCTGCCCCTGCCTCCTGATCTACTGGGATTACAGGCGTGCACCACCGCGCCTGGCTTTAACTTGAAATTTCTTAGCAAGAAAGTATTATTTTGTAATAAATCATTTCAGATGTTTTATATTTTAAAATACTCAGGTTTTCCTTAAAATTAGAATCCCAAGTTACACCTTTTTATTTTAATTTGGATAGGAGTTTGTAGACTGTAACTTTTTTGTTTTTTGTTTTTTTTGGTAGTACTTGGGGGTTGAAACCCAGACCTTGCACATACTTTGCAAGTGCTTTGCCACCGGACTGCATGCAACCCCAGTCCAATTTTTATTCGTTTAGAGACAGGGTCTCGCTACGTTACCCAGGCTGCTTCTGGCCTCAAACTTGTGATCCTCCAGTCTCAGCCTCCCAAGTTGCAGACTGTAGACTGTAACTCCTTAAAGTAAGTTGTTTCCTTTTTGTTGTGTCATTGAAGTTTTCTTTTTGAAGTACCATATCTTTCTGTCGTCTCTAGAGAAGAGAAGGTCACAGGGCTGACTTGCTATGGACCTGAAAGATTTGGTCCCAAGTTAGCCTTCCACACCTCACCTCCCTGTGATTTGAGAGTGAGAGGGAGTAGCAGTTAGGAGCAGTGTGCAGGCCCTAGTAGACTCCTAGTAATGTCAGACATTAACCTAATGTGGTAAAACATTGTGTAGATGTTTTGATATTTATTTATCTTATTACTATCTTTTTTTTTTTTTTTTTTGGTGGTACTGGCAGTTGAACTCAGGGCTTGATATATACCAGGCAAGCTCTCTACCACTGAATTATACTTTTTTATTTTTTAAATTTAAATAGGGTCTTGCTAAGTTACACAGACTGCCTCTGGCCTCCAACCTGCAATTCTCCTGCCTCAGCCTCCTAAGTATCTGGGATTAAAGATGAGTGCCCTGACACCCAGCTTGTAGTTGTATTTTATTTTATTTTGATGTTTTTAAGCTAAGGCCCCTAAAAGTTCCTGCACTCAATCCAGGAATACTATATTATTAAGAATGTCTATAAGTTTGAGTGTATTTTTCCAAACAAAACCAGAGATGTGCTGGGAATGTAGCTCAGTGGGAGAGCACTTGCTTAGCATGCACAAGGCCCTGGGGTCAATCCCCACCATCAAAAAGCAGAAACAAACAAAACAAAACAAATATAATCCAGAGATGTTACTTTTTTTCTTGTCACTTTTAGATATATTCTTCAGTTAAACATATAATAAATAAAATGCACGAAAACATTGGGCAAGGTGGTCCATTCCTATAGTCTCAGCATTTGTGAGTCTGAGGCAAGAAGATTGCAAGTTTCAGGCCAGCATAGTTTACATAATGAGATCTTATCTTAACAAAAAGAAAAAAGACCCACCCAAACTTTGGACCAATAGTTGTGCTATAATTTAATACTTATAATTTGTTATTAATAACTGTCATTAATCACTATTATAAGTTTGTAATTTGTTAATGAGCCTCTACCATGAAAAGCTTTTTATTCTAAAATTTTATACAGTCTTTGATATTATCAGCCAAATCTTATTCCTAGAGGATTGACTAGGTTTTTTGAAAGCCCAGTAAGCAAGTTTGTCTTTAAGGCATTCCTTGGTCTCATTTCTTCCATCCAAGTACTAACCAGTCCCAACCCTGCAGATGAAGATTGTGCACATTCAGGGTTGTATGGCCATAGACCTCAGTCTCATTTCCTGATGCCATATGAGACAGGATTTATGTGGACCATAACTTCTTCTTAGAGGTCCCAAGAAAATCTGGAAATACTGTGATGAGGTGGAACTGTATGTCCGTCATGACAAAATGCCTCCCTTTCTATTTAACAGGGCTCAGGGAGCTTTAGAACAATGAAGAGAAGAAAGCTCTCAATTAGAAAGTGGTAAAGACTCATAATTACTCCTGAGCAGAGCTGGCCTTCCCATCCTTAAGACTGAGGAGGAGCAGTCGGGCTCACTAGTGAAGATCTTCATTTTTCTGATCTTCTAGACAGTGCTCTGTGTTACTAAAGTCTTCTTTTTGGGTTCTTGGACCAGGAATATTAATCACTGCTTTTTGACTCTACTCAGGATTCCAGCTTTACCTCCTGGCCAGAAATGTTCAGCCTGGATTCATTCAGAAAAGGTGAGACTGTAACAGTGCATCTGACCCCACACCCCTCCTTGCTGTGATTGGCCCCTGTAAAGTCTGTGAACATTCCCACCAGTGTATAGTCCTTTGGCACTCTTGAGGTGACTTTCCAAAGCCTTTTCCCAGTCTTCCTTTGCATGTGCCGCCCATTACCCTGGTCTTTGTGTATGTTTGCCACCCTCCTCCCAATGTCCTCTCCCACATTGTCACTGCTTATTGAAATCCTGCCTGTTTTTCTAAACTACTGGTTTACACCATCTGCTTCATGCACCTTTCCTGATTCCATTGACCAAATGCAGTGTTTCTCCAACTTTCCTTAGCACTATGTCCATGGGTTTCTTGTGTTTAGTCTATTCCAAATTAATTTTTGCATCATTACATTGGAAGCTCCCTGTAGCCAGGTCATTGTGCTCTTTTATCATCCATAAAAGTGAGCACAGCACTTTGCATATGCTAATCCTCTATAAGCCTGCAGCTGTAGCCCTGTGGCAGCCGATCCGTCAGATCTCAGAAGCTAAGCAGGGTTAGGCCTGGTTAGTACCTGGATGGGAGACCGCATGGGAACACCAGAAGCTGTAGGCTTGGGAGAAGGACCTGGCAACCCCCTCCCAAAAATCAATCTGCCATTGAAAACCCTATGAACAGCAGAGAAGCACTGACAATAGTGTTTCCCCTGTTGTACAGAGGGTCGCTATGAGTCGGATACCGACTCGACGGCACCTAATAACAACAACAACAAGCCTCTATAAACACTGGTGGAAGTGTATTGGGTTACTGTTATGTTAGGGGTCATAGGAACTCTGGCAAGTCTCAGAGTTAGCCATCTCCAGCAGATGAGGTGAAGGGATTGAATATACAGTGGCAGAATTGAGCTGTGTCAGGGCTATAAGGCATAGTTCAGAATCTCCTCACAAGAACTGATGAAGCTGGTTAGAGCTTCATGGGCCAGCTCATGAGGGCTTTGTATGTTTTAGACAGGAACGTGTTTTGTTTCTCCTTCAAGGGAATGAAGAGTAGAAGGCTTATAGCCTTTAGTGACGCTGACCCTGACACTCTTGTCTGAGCATTTTTTACAAATAACTGAGAACCAGAATAGAATTTCCATAACTTCTGATTAAATAGACCTTCCAGTTGTGTCTCCTCTTCATGTTATGTTCCTAAAAGGACTTCTTGCTAACTGGTGCCCTGTGTAACCCACTGAATGGAGGCAGAAGGAAGCTCAGAGAATCCTCTTCCACCTGCTTGCTTTTGCTTTTGTAGTGCTTTAAGAAAATGAATTTTTGTCATCTTGATGGTTCCCTTCCCCCTACTAAAAAGGGAACGATTGAAGTTGAGATTAGTATGAACAGAACTTTCTTTTTCTTTTTGGTTCCTGAAGCAGGATCACACTTTGTAGTTGAGGCTGGCCTAGAACTTGTGATCTTCCTGCCTCAGCCTTCTGAGTGCTGGGATTGTAGATGTGCACTAGCACACCTGGGTTTGTACTGCACATTTTTTGAGGTGCAAACTAACTATCACTTAGTTACTTTGTGTTTACATACTAACCAGCAGGCTTTGATGTCTACCTAGTTATAAATGGTGGGTGACAATAGGTTCTCTCATGATGAGAGAATCTGAAAGAATAGTACTGGTTTTGTAAAGAGATAGCCAAACGTTATTTGACTCTCTGACATGATGGGGAGATAGTACAGATGAAAGAGCACTGGGGCAAAATTTCTTTACAAAATCTGTAATTGGACTTTCTAGACTTGGTTTGGATATGGTTGATAGGCTCTCCATAAGTGGGGGGGCATCTTTAATGCTCAGTTTAGTGGGAGGCAACTTGGCCTTACTGAGCAAAAACTTTAGTCCTAGATGCCTGGTTCACATCACATCTCTGTCCCTCACTGGTGGTGTTGGAGGGTGGGATTGAGCAGGTGACTAAGCTTCTCTGTCCCCCGTTTCCTCATGATTTAAGTGGAAAAAATCATAGTACCTCTCTCACAGGGTTGTTCTGAGGATCAGATGAGTTAATACACATAAAGACTTAACACAGGGTCCGAACCCTGGTAAACTCACAATCCACATTATTGTTAAATAGCTTCAGAATATTATAGTCTGATTTTGGACCTTGCCTTCCACAAGGTAAATGTAGTTTATTCACATTGATCAGAAAGAGTCACCACCTTGAATATGTTCCTTCAGGCAAACTTGTCTTTTCATGATTTCCTGGCTCTGGGGCTGAATGTCCTTTCCTGCCTTCTGAATGCTAGTAACACTTGTAAGTTGAATCATGACTTTGGCAGTGGCCTTAACAGCTTTTATTGTTGTGTAGCACTGTTACTTATCTCTCATGGATTTTTCTTTTTACTTGTTCCTTTGTTCCTTATAATAACATTAAAAGCTTCGTAAGATGTCTTGAACCTTGAGAGGAAATGTAATGTGGCAAAAAGTTTGGAGCTCTGAGTCAGACTGGCTAAGGTTTTAATCTGGTTTTCACTAACACTAGCAAGATGCTTTCTTATCTGATTCTATTCCTAGCTCATGTCTTCACAGGTATGGTGAAGGTATTAGAGATATGGTCTGTGCCCAGACTTTCATCTTGGTCATGCCAGGCTCTTAGTAAATGTGAATAGGTTGATCTGTTTGGGGTATAGCCCTGTAGCCAGTGATTTGCCAGAGAGCTACAGCCTGGCCTCAGCACTCAGTGTGCTATGAGGATGCATGATTGAGCACCTGCCATGTATGAGACAAGAGGGTGAGAAGAGCTATATTTGAGAGGTGCTCCCTAGTACTTAGGAGCACACAGTCTCAATGGCATGGGCCCTTTTGATAGTTGTGATGGAAAGAGATGTAGCAATTCCACGTGGCATTGTGGGGAGTAGCCCATAAGTCTTGTGGCTGGCTACTATCATTCCTATTATGTAATTCAAAAGAACTGTTGGCACCTCCCATCTAGACTACTCATGTGCCTGGTAAGTTACCTATTATTGTCCTTTCAGGCATCTTGACACAGGTATATGATCTCCTCACCTCCCAGGTATAATGCCATAAGAATCAGAACACAAAAACCAAGTCATGTCTTCCACAGTCAGTATAATGCCTTCAAATACTCTGGATTAGTAGCAAGAAGGCGTGGTTTTCCTCCAGCTATATGGTCAGAAAAGATTTCAGTGATGTTGTGGGATTTTAACAATTTTCCCCAGCTACTGAAAACACTTCATGAGATAATAGTCATCAAATCATTTACTCTCTCTCTTTTTTTCCTAAATCCAGCGTTCTCAAGTGTGAATGAGGACCCTCTTCAAGCAGGAATGGAGAGGTTGAGTTTCTCACTTCCAACCTTAGCTTCAAGGCAGAACTGGAATTAATTCCAAAGTAAAGTTTGATCGTAGGCACTTAATTCCTGAAGATATTACAGGCATTTCCTGGTGTAACACTGTAGATATTTTCTGTATCTTAAAGGGGCTTATGGGAAAAATAGAGTTGGGGCAAATACACCTGCAACTTTATGACTGGAGTATGACAAAAATAATCATTGATTCCTGGGAAGATGCTTTGGACCACTAAGGCAGGCAGCACAATGTGATGCTAAAACTGTGCCTGGCAGTTGCTGAGGCAGTGCAGATGGAAGTGGAACTCTGAGCTGATGGTGCTGCTGGGAAGGAGTGTGAGAGAAGAGGGGCTAAATGCAGATTCATTCTTTCCCACCCCACCATGTTTTGTTTTACTTTTTGTTATGAACATTTTCAAAACCACTGAAATGGTGGTTTGGTGGCACATTAAATGGTGAAGAAAGTGTAGAGTGAACACAACCTATGTACACAACTTGATTCTCTTCAGGCATGCAACGTTAATTAAAAAAATAGCTGAAAGGAGTTTTTCTTTACCTGTTGAAGATTATAATTCTGCTTTTTCAGCTCACATTTGAACCAAGAGGTGTTTGGTTTTGTTTGCTTTTTTTTTTTTTTCTTGTGGTAAGGGAAGTTGAACCCAGTTCCTCAAGTATGCTTTGCAAGTTCTCTACCACTGAGCTGCACATACAACCCATTTTTTCCTTTTTATTTTGAGACAGGGTCTCGCTGAGTTATGTAAGCTGCCTCTGCCCCTCAAACCTGCTATCCTCCTGCCTCTGCCTCCTGAATCACTAGGATTACAGGTGTGTGCCATTGTGCTGACCAAGCCAACAGTTCTTATGTTTTATTCATATCATTTCCCTGTTTACCATTTTTATGTGAGCCAGTTTGCATTATAGAAATGGGCATTGTTGTGTCAGAATGTATGGTTTCTCAAGTATCTGCGTGTGTGTGGGTGTCTCTCACTGCTCCTCCCCTCCTATATTACACCAAAACCAGTGGAGCAAAGAGAGTAAAGAGCTCATGCATCTTTTCTCCCAGACTCAGGACTCTCTGATTTCATTTCTCTTTTCTTCTCTTCTCTGCTTTTCTTTCCTTTCCTTTCCTTTTCTCTTTCCTTTTCTTTCCTTTCTTCTCCTCTCCCCTTCCCTTCCCTCACCTTCATTCCCCTCCCCTCCCTTTCCTTCCTCCTCTCCTCTCCTCTCTTCCCCTCTTCTTCCCTCCTTTCTTTTCCTTTTCTTTCCTTTCCTCATCTCATTATGTAGTCCAGACTGGCACTGAATTCTTGACCCTCCTGCCTCAGCATCCCAAGTGCTGGGATTAAGCATGTACCACCATACCTGTCATCTCTGATATTTTCACAATTTAGGTCCTTTAAAAGATTTTGCCCTTTCTTTTCTTTTCTTTTTTTTTTTCCCAGTACTGGGGGTTGAACCCAGGGCCTCAGGCCTGCATGCTTTGCAAGTGCTGGACCACTGAGGTGTGCCCCCAGCCCTTTTTTTTTTTTCTTTTACTTTTTGAGACAGGGTCTTGCTAAGTTATGCAGACTGCCTCTGGTCTCGAACTTGCGATCCTCCTGCTTCTGCTTCCCAAACCGCTGGGATTACAGGTGTGCACCTGGCGTGATTTTGCCCTTTCTTAACTCATGTATTTCTATTTTCCTATGGAAGACTCAGTGAATATCTTAATTTTAGTTCATGAATCTCAAATTTTTGGAGCTTGTTAAAAGTGTACTTTATGAGCTGCCCATGGTGGCTTATGCTTGTAATCCTATAATCCTTGCATTTGGGAGGCTGAGGCAGGAGGATTGTGAGTTTGAAGCCAACCTGGACTATTTTTTTTTTTTTTTTTTTTTTTTTTTGCGGTACTGGGTGTTGAACCCAGGGCCTTGTGCCTGCATGCTCTGCAAGTGCTGGACCACTGAGCTGTACCCCCAGCCCATTTTTTTTATCACTTTTTGAGACAGGGTCTCGCTAAATTACACAGACTGCCTCTGGTCTCGAACTTGCGATCCTCCTGCCTCCGCCTCCCAAGCCGCTGGGATTACAGGTGTGCACCACCACACCCGGCTGTAGTGAGATCTTGTATCAAATTTCCCCTCCCCAGAGTTAGGGGCAGTGATACATAACTGTAATTCTAGCAACTGGGGAGGCGGAAGCAGGAGGATTGCAGGTTTGAAGCCAGAGGCAGCTTATATAACTTAGCAAGGCACAGACTGAAAAAATTAAAAAATGGGCTGAGGTGCACCCAGTGGTAGAGCACTTGCAAAGTATGTATGAAACTCTGGGTTTGACTCCAAGTACCACAAAAAAAAAAAAAAAAAATCCCCCTTCTGCAAAAATGTTCTCTGTAGGCCATTGATTAGGAACATTTAGTCTCCAAATAAGTGGAAATACTTGGAGTGGCAAGTTGTTCATTTTTAGAAAAAAGAGAACTCTGGTAAGTATAGATCTACTTTTAGCTCTCAGGTTGGACTCCAGTAATCAGTCCCTTTCTTGCCTTGTTCTTTAAGGGAAAGAATGATGTGAGAGTTGGTGGCCAATGTGGCCATCTGGGGAACTCATAAAAAATACTTAGATAACTACCAAAAATGGAAGATGATAATTCTTTGGGGTTACGCAATACAATGGCTTTCAACTTTCTACTGTTGTCGTGTCTTATTCTCACAACTTAAGACTATAGAGAAGCATTTAGGATATATGTTAAATTCATAGAGGGTAGCTGAGGGAACAGGAAGAGTTTAGGTCTTTTTGAGAGCCAAGAAGGGATCATATCTATTTCAGACTGCCACTATTCCTCAGAACTTGACTGTCTGCCCCTATCACCCAGTAACCCTGCTGCCCAGAGCTCCTCATGGATGCTCTGAGGTGAGTCAGTTCAGGGGTCTGTGCTGTCAGAAGTAAGAATATGTTGCCCTGATACCCTTTCTCTTTCCCCAGATCGGGCCCAGCACAGGCAGCGTCAGTGCAAGCTTCCCCCACCCCGCCTTCCACCCATGTGTGTCAACCCTGCCCCTGGAGGGACCATCTCTCGAGGTAAGGGAGGAGCCTTGCCTCCAGTGACAGCGTGGTCCAGGGTCTGTGGGAGGCGGGTGGTAGTGGGAACCCTGGTGTTAGGACCATGGGCCTCCAGAAAGTGACTGAGGAGGGGTGGTCCTAGCAGAGTTGATGGATCCCTACAGAGAGTATTTAGAAAGTTCTGGGTGTTCTTATGATCCTTGGTTACATAGCTTAGACTTTACCATCTCCTTGGCCTCCTTGTGTGGCCTGGAATAAAACCTAGGCTCAGTCTAGGTGTTCCATACCAGCATGGAGAATCTTCTAGGCTCCTGGAAAGTCCCTGGCTCTGGCGGCTCAGAAGGAGCAGATGCTTATAGCAGGGCCAGAACAGACACCCCTGACTCACCCCAGTGTCCTCCATCTGGGAGGCTTTGGGAAGGTCCAGCAAATCTCTTCCCTTTATCCCAGCACCTCAAAGCACTTTATTGACATTAAAATCTGTTAGTCCCTTGGCAAAGTAGGCTGCCCTTTTCCTTTTATTGCTTTTTCTTTTCTTTTTTTCTTTCTTCCTTTTTTTTTCTTTCCTTTTTTTCTTTTTTCTTTTTACTTTTTTCTTTTCTTTTTTCTTTCTTTCTTTTTTTTTCCCGTGACAGGGTCTTGCTGTGTATCTCAGGCTGGCCTGGAACTTGCTGGATAGCCTAGGCTGGCCTTCAACTCACAATCCTTCTCCCCCTACTTTCTGAATGCTGGGTTTACAGTTGTATGCCACCACACCCAGCTCTGTCCTGGCGTTTTGATAGGAGAGAATGTCAAAGCACCCAGATAAGTGACAGCTCACCTCTGGTCCCTCTGTACCCAGGGACAGGGCCAATAATAGGTCCTGGGGAAGCATTTCTGCACATGAGCATCTTTTATCTTCTCTAAGACTTAGATTTTTTCCAGGTTTGTTAAGGCCAGTGCCCCTGGTGACCTTTTTATCTTGACAGCTACTCTTCTCTGCCATAGGCTGCTTGTTCATATCCCTCTGCCTAGCTGAATGAGCACTATTTTAGGTCATAGTGTCTTGCCTTATCTGGAGACAGCCTTTATACTCTAGGCTCTGTCTGTAAAGTGCTTTGAAGGTCAAGAGCTTAGGAAGGGTTCAGGAAACACAAAAGTACCTTAGTTTCTATGGCAGGTGCTGCCACCATGTTTCCAGGCGGGTTTCTAGCACATTGCCCTCCTGCTGCAGTGGCCCTCACTATTAACACCAGTGTAGTAGGAATGCATACTTCCTGCCCCTCTGACCCTTAACTTAGGTTTTAAAGAAAAGCCACACCCTACGGTTGCCAAAACAAGAGTTGATTGCCCTTTTTTTTTTCTTTCTTAAAATGCCCTGTAACTCGAAAAGGCTGAACGTTAACATTTCCAACATGGCAGGTGAGTGTCAGATGTGTTTTGGCTAAGCTTGAAGATGGCTAGTTGGGGTTAACTAGGCAGCCAGCTAGGCAGTGCCTCCTTGAGTACATGCTAAGGAGCATGCCATGCTCATGGGATGGGCATCTGCCCTGTGGGGTGGACTGTAGTGCTGTACGCTCCCCTCCCCAGAGGAGCACAGACCCCTAAGCCTGAGAGTCTCTGTTCACAGCTGTTTCCAGAAGGCATCCATGGGGTGTGCTTCTTCATTTTTTGTCTCTCTTAGCTAGAAGCAACAATCATCTTAGGACTGTATGCTGTGCTTTCTTCTTTCTTTTCTTTTCTTTTCTTTTTTTTTTTTGGAGCCTTGCAGCGTTGCCCAGGCTGGCTCAAGCCATCCTCCCACCTCAGCCTCCCAAGTAACTGGGCCTACAGGTTTGAGGGACCACACTTGCTGCCACAGCCATGCTTTCTAAGTCCCTAAAGGCTTCGCTGGTGCTTCTGCCCTTAAGAAGGAGATGTGTGCCAGAAATAGTCTCTCTGGTGTTCAAATAAGGAAAACAGTGCCCAGAAAATAGTAATCACATGTATTGAGCACAGAGATAATCAGACTCAGATTTGGAATTGAAAAAGAATGGACACCTCCTTTCCCTACCTACCCCCACTCTACTGACAACCTCCTTCCAAGGTCAAGGGTAAATAAATCAAGAAACTCACCTCTAAGTGTAACCTGTGCATCTTGCTCACACATCCACATCTGAGACGTGGAGCACTAGAAAGCATTGAGGAAGAACACTTCTTTTCAGTGGGATTCTGGGCCCCACAATTTGCTCTTTCCTGCCTGTTCCCTCATACAGAGCGATCTCCTCTTCCTGATGTGGCTATTTATACCAAGGAATGTGTGGCTTTACACATGCAGTAGGGAAAGCACAGAGGATGCTTGACCTTGTAGGGTGGTCAGGGTGCCCACTGGCTGCTATAGCTCCCCTTATCCTTTCATTGTCAGCTAAGTTGACCATTTGTTGCCATTTTGGCCATCCATAAAATATCCAAAGGTCACTGAGTAAATTGCTACATATTGGCCAAGACCCCTAGTTTCTTTGGGTGTTGGTGGTCCTCCCACCATTCCCTCCAAAAGTTATTTGGTCGGCCCCAACGCCTAAACTGTATTGGGCTTCCTACTGTTGCCTTTTCTTGGGGGCTTTTCAACTTTAGGTTTCTAAGACATCCACCTATGTATTCAGATCTTTTCTACCTTAATTCCATGCTGTTAAATGTAGTTACTTAGCACCTTTAGTTCCAAATAGCATGCCTGATCCAAAAATGGGCAGATAGAGCATTGAGCCAGTGAACCCTTTCTGTTTTCAGAACTTATTTCCCTTTTTCATAGGCAAAAGAAACAACTTTCTTTGTCCCAAGAATGTGGAAAAGAAAGCTTGTTGTTGGTGGAAAGAAAAGACATACACCTGAGCCCCTCTCACTTTGTCCAAAATTCTCTAGAACAAGAGTCAGCACATTTTGTGAGTCAGGTGGTAAATATTTTAGGTTTTGCAGGCCATATACTTCCTATTGCAGCTATTTAATTCTGCCATGATAGCATGGAAGCAGCTATAGATAATGCATAAACAAATGAAAATGGTTATGTTCCATTAAAACTTTATTTGGTCTGCAAACTATAGTTTGCCAACCTCTTCTCTGGACCACTGAGGAGAAGGTCATGGAACCAAAGGGATTCCAACAGCTAGTCTAAAGAGCTGCTGTGATTTTATAAGAGTCAGGTTTGTGGAGTGAAATATTTGCTCAGGATGACTCCAGCTGTTGAAAGATTTTTTTTTTAAACATAAAATGTCAAACATCTGTTCAAAATATATTTTCTTTCTTCTCTTTCCTTTTTTTTCAAGATGCGTTTTGCTATGTAGCCTTAGCTGGCTTTGTATTTGGGGTGCTCCTGGTTTAGCCTCCCAGGTACAGGGATTACACACATGAGCCACTATGCCCAGCTCAAAATACGTTTTCTGAAATAAAGAAAATGGTGTAATGAACCCCCATGTACTTATGACCCATCTTGGACAATTAACAACTCATCGCCAGTCTTGCTCTGTATATTTCCCTTCACTTTGCCTATTTTGAAGCAAATCCAAGAAATCATGGCATTTCAGCTGTGGTCTAAGTGGCTAGCAGAGCTGTATGAAGTACTCAGGGCTTCATGAAGGCCCAGGCCTACTTTCCAGGTGAGGTCTTTCTGTCTAGGGTCTTGTTTCCTTTGCCTTTTGGACATCACAGTTTTCAAAGTTTATCCTTAGTCACTGTTGCCTCCCTTGCTTGGTAAACTTTTAGATGCTTTTGAAGGAATTTGAAGTGCTAACAATCCTTGAGGACTATTCCTGAGCTACCTAGGCTTTGGGCAAATGAATGAGGCATGCCAGCCAAATGCAAACCATTGGAGAACCATATTCTGCTCTAATGTGGATGATCTGGGTAGGAGTGTTTGATAAAAATGATGATGTCCCCTTGGGACAGTTGCTGTGTCAGATAACTGCTTGCGAAGGCCACCTTCATTTTTGCTCTTTTCCTGGTAGAGACGCACTGAGTAGTAAATAGAAGAGTTGAAGCTGTCCCAGCTTCCCTGGGATAATCTAAGGGAGCTGTCCTCTGTCATCTCAGACCTCTGACAGGAGAGACTTCTCTAGCAGAGCACTGTGCAAAACCTTCAGAGTATGCCTATTTGATCCTAACCACAGCCACAAAATAGGGTGGAGCAACTTTGTCCTAATTCTTCCAGTTTATAAAATTGCTCAGGATGGTAGAGTTGACTGAGACCAAGTCCAAATATTGTGTAACTCAAGTGCCTTATGGTATTTTTTTGCTTTGCTTTTATTTGCAACAAAAATTGTTATATGCTTTGAGGGTTTTTTTTTTTGTTGTTGTTTTTTTTTTTTTTTTTTTGGGCTTTTGGTTTGTTTGTTTGTATTTGGGGGTTGAACCCAGGACCTTGCACATACTTTGCACATGCTGTACAACTGGGCTGCACCCTGGCTCTTTTGTTTTTTGGTACTGGGGGTTGAACTCTGGCCTTGAGCTCACAATCTTCCTGCCTCTGCCTTCTGAATCACTGGGATTACAGGCAAGTGCCACTGTGCCTGGCCCTGTATGTTCTTTCCATGGGCCCTGCAGAGTGAGATCCCAGACCAACAATCTTGGCATCACCTGGGAACCTGTTAACAATGCGTGTTCTCCAGCCCTACCCCAGACCTAATGAATAAGAACCTAGCAGTGGCACTCAGTAATATTTTAACAAGTTTTCCTGGGGATTATTGGAGTCACATCTAAAATTATAAAACAAATCCCTCCCTCTCAATTTACCCCTACCTGAACTTCTGACGAAAGCCTACCTCCAAGGGCCTGAGACCTGGAGGCCTCTTGCCCTGTGCTCTCCCTAACTACAGATTCAGTCTGCTTCCCAGCTGACCCAAAACACTACTCCTCGAGACCGTAAGAGGCAGAAGAGGAATAAAATCCAAGCATAGTAGTTTGGAAGTGGAATCCATTCTGGCTTTCAAACAAGTGAGAAACCCCAAAATTGGACTCTTAACTTGGGGGGCTGGCTCAGTTCTTGTCACAGTGTCCAAAGTCAGGTGTTTTCACCCTTTACTCCAGCCCAGGAAATTAAATCTTATCTGCTTATGTTGAAGAGGTCCCTGTCTTCCCTGTCTTCCCTGTCCAAGTTTACTTTTTTAAGCCTTTTTGGGGGTACCCAGTTTAGCACTTACCTTACATTTCATGTATTTTTTTTCTTTAGTACTAGAGAGTTGAACCCAGGCCCTCACTCATGCTTTTGCAAGCACCTTCACACTGAGCTGCTCTTCCCGCCCATATTTAACTTTTTATTTTAAGACAGGGTCTTACTTAAATTGTTCAGGCTGACTCTGGCCTCAAACTCGCGATTTTTTATCGTTGGCCTCCTGAGTTGCTGGGATTATGGGCGCATGCCACCATGTCTTGCTCCCACGATTGAGTCTTGTAAATCAACTTGTGAGAAGAATATACAATGGATAGGGCCTGTAGGGAACTTGGGTTCGTTTCTTAGAAAAACATTGAACAAAGGCTTAGCACTATTTTCTGAAAAGTAAAGAACTCCATTGCCTTTTCCTGGTTGAGGTCCAGATACCTAGTCTGTGGGTTTGGAGTTCCTGGGGACGCCCAGGGTGGGGTGAGCAGCAGCCTTCTCGGCCAGCACGGCACTGCTCCCGGACCCCCAGCCGGCAGGGGGCGCGCGGCAGTCAGGCCGGCCGCTCCGCCCTTCTCGCCTGTCCCTGTCGCGCTCTGTGCCGCGGGGGTCGGCGGGAGCGCAATGGCGGCCGCCAGGAGGTTCATGGCACTGGCGGCCAGCATCTCTCCGCGCCTTAGGCCACCGGATCCCCGCGCCGCCAGGCGACAGGGGCGCTCGCGTGGCCTCTCGTCAGGCATCGTCTGTCCCGACGGCACCAGGGAGGCCGCCAAGGCCGAGGCAGAGGTGGCTCCTGGCGAGCCGGGGCAAGGTAACGGAAGCATGGTGAACAGTGAGGGCAGTGGCGGGGCCGGGGGCGGACAGGCAGCGACGCCCTTGTCTCCTGGGGATGGCAAGCTTGGGGCGCAGGAGGCGGTCCCGCCTACCAGAGCTCTCTCCGCGAAAGTGCCAGAGACCCCTGTCTGCAGTCGGGCCGTGGCCCTGCTGTTGTGAAGCTCAGCATGGCATACCCCTACATACCCCGGTCCGTCTATACCTGGCGGTAATAGGTGAGAGGTTGCGGACTTCCAGGCAGTGGGGGAGAACATGCAAACGTCCAGATTCTGCTAGGATAGGTGTCCTCACGTTAGGGGTAAGCACCGTCATCATCGTGGGAAATAACTCCAAATACAGTTGGGATTTCAGAATCTCAAATAGGGACAGAGTGACTGCTCTGGGGGACTGCAGCTTTGTGCCTCCTGAGTAGCACAGCAAATGGAACTGGTGAGAACATCCCTGCCCGTCACTGAGAGGTAGAGTGATCTAGCTAGCCTTTCCCTACCTAGTGGAGCTGAAGGGGTCTCAGTGCACATCTGTGGGTCTACTGGGTTACTTAGAGTTGGGACTCTCTGTGGGATCAGCCCCCTGAGTCTATTTAGATAACGTTTATTAACTGCTTGATTCTTAGTTGCTTTGTAAGATAGCATTTAGAAAGAGAAAAGGCCAGGCAGGGCCCCCCATCCTGGCCAGTTGACACAGGAGTCTGCTCCAAGGAAACACAGTCGCAAACCAGGCAGCATGGTTACATCAGAACTCCTGGAAGAACACTTGCAAAGCATAAAGCCTCAGTGAACATCACTGCCATTCTCAGGTGCCCTGTGGGGAACAGGGTAGCCAGTGCTGTGAAAAAGTTCCTCGGGTGGTGATTAGGAAGCAAGTGCACATGTGCTGTACACAGATCCTACAAGGTTCCGTTCTGGAGCTGGTTTGAAGTTGAATATCATGCCAGAGACTGAGGATGGTAAATGAGAAGGCCTCATATCTGCTCTGTGGGTTTCTGACTCTCCTTCTGTGGAAGGGCCACTCTTGTGCTTTGGCCCTTCATTTTGTATCCAGTTGCTTCTAGTAGGTTTCTTTACTCTGGTTAAGCCCCGTGTATGGTACAAGCTGCCTCTAGGTGAACACCTGTCATATGTGCTGTGGGATTGGTGCAGAGAAAAACAAGTGAGAGATTCTTCATGGTGTCAGATGTGTGCTTCTTCCCCTTGTTGCCAGCCAAATCAGGAAAGGAGTAGCTCATGCCAGTGTCTGTGACTTTAGGGAGGTCTTTTGCAGGGTGCTGAGGTGTAGTTGGGAGGTAAGTCCTGGTGTTCAAAATCTGGATCCCATCACTGACCTGCATGGGGCCAAGTCACCTATCTGTGTGTCTTTAGGAGAGGGCTTAATCTCCAGTTTGTATGTATGGAGGACTTTTTTTTTTCCTTCCTCCAGACATCAGATTACAGGGTACTTAATTGAGCATTCAGGTTCCTGTAACTGATGTGTAAAATCAGAAGCTTGGATAGGGAAGAGAACGCTGGCTGTTTCCATTCTGTGGTGCATTGGTTATTTGCTCTTCTTCAGAATATGGTCATGCAAGTGGGTCTAGTCCTATTCTCCTCTGTAAACCCAGAAACCACTCTTCTCTTCATGTCCAAAGTTCCCCATTACCCAGGGTGGTTTGGGGTCACAAGCCAACATCCTCACAATCCAGCCCAGAACTGCTTTGATACACACTCCATGAATTTTTTAAAAGAAAAAATCTGTAATGCTTTTGTTCTTATTTTTTTTAGCTTCTAGGGACCTATTAAAAGAGTTTCCACAGCCCAAAAACCTCCTCAACAGTGTGATTGGAAGAGCCCTTGGCATCTCACATGCAAAAGACAAACTAGTCTACGTGCACACAAATGGACCGAAGAAAAAGGTAACTCACTGGTGCCTAGGAAAAGCTCTGCTTTGACTCAGAGAGGACACTTGCTGCCCTTTACTCTCTCAGGTATTTTGTCAGAGAGGCCAGAGTGGGTTTTCTGAATTAAAATTGTCAGCAGAGAATCTGAGAACAAAACTACGTTTGAAAAGGCAGAATATACACATGCTTAGTTTAGGGAAAGGGAGCACAGGGCAGATGGAGGTGATGAGATCTCTTTTTGTCTAAGACATGTCCCCTACACTGCTCCCTGGTTTTGGTCCCCTGTTGACTAACTAGGACTGCAAAGGGTAGAGGTGATGCAGAGGACTCCTGCTCCTAAGAGTTTTAGAGATTCTGGGTCCCACAGAAGCATGCAGGCAAACCATTCTGAATGAAGACTTTTAAAGATGAAGATGGGTTCCAGTAATCCCTCTAGCCAGAATATGACATCTTGAAGGAAGCAAAAGAACTTCAGTGGAACGAGTCAGTTGAAGGTGAGAGAGTTACAGTCGTATAAGGGGTTATTGATAGGCTTGAGGTTCTGTCTTGCACTCTCAGCCCAGCACCTAACACATTGCTGCCCTGAGAGCCATTGCTTTGCTGTTGATTGTCCCTGTGACTTGCAATAACTTTGTGTTCTGGGAAGGCCACTTGTCTGATTCTCTCTTTTCTTCCCCAGAAAGTCACCCTGCACATTAAGTGGCCCAAGAGCGTGGAGGTAGAAGGCTATGGGAGCAAGAAGATCGACGCTGAGCGCCAGGCTGCAGCTGCAGCCTGCCAGCTGTTCAAGGTTACCCTCCTCTAGTAAAAGCCATGCAAACTTTGCTTCTGAGAAACTTGCCCCTTGCTCTGGTGGTTTTTTTAGTTCCAGGGACATCTTGGTAAATGTTGAGACAGTGCTCAGCCTTTTAACCATTTAGCTGACCTGAGCCCTTCCCACTTTCTGGTTCTTTTTTTTTTTCTTTCTTCTTCTTCTTCCACCTTCCCCCACCCCCACTACTGAGGGGTTGAACCCAGGGCCTTGCATATCCTGGACAAGTGGTCTACCACTAAGCTGCAACCCTGCAACGCCAGCCTCATTTTTATTTTTTGTCTTTAGACAGCGTCTCACTATAAATTGTGCAAATTGCCTCTGGTCTGTAACTTGCGATCCTCCTGCATCAGCCTTCCAAGTTGCTAGGATTAGAGTCATATGGCCATGGTGCCCAGCTTCTGTTTTTTCTATTCTCATTAATTCATGTGAGGTTTTCCATGTAGCCACATAGTCCAGTCCTCTCTTTCTTGAAATAGAAGTGTGATACTTGCTTCCAAATGGTTGGTCATGAGTTGATTGCAGGTTTCTCGTTACCCAATATTTGTAGGCTTTCTGTGTTGATCACCAGTCTCTCTCCATCCCTGGTTAACCCTTTTTGTGTCTGTGCCAACCTTGAGCCTTTCATGGGCTCCTAGGTTATTGTCTCTGCTCCATCAAGAGCAGAGCTGTAGGATGCATATTCTCTCAGCTCCCCTACCTGCTTGAGTCTCTCCCTCCTTTCTGTGTCTGAGGAGGCAAGGTCTCTTGTCCTATTGTGGTCCCCCATACCACCTTTCCTTTTCCTTTGTCCTTATGTTGCTTCCTGCCCTTTCTTTAATTTTCAGATTCTTTCTCTTCTGACTCTCCTTTCCAGTGCTCTGGTCTCTTCTCTTGTCCTTGCTTCCCAGGACAAATGACTTCCTGTGCTTGTGGTTTGCCTTTTCTGCCTTCTAGTGTCATGGCCATCTACAGGTCTCTGGTTACCTTTGCATCCCCATAACGCTTGGCCCATAGCAGTAGTCTCCAGGTGATTGCTGAATAACTGAAACAACATTTTGCCAGGCTCATTAGACTTTTCTCCGCTCTAGCTCTGCTAAAGTGCTCTGACTTTGGCACTGCCAGCTGTCTTTCTCAGCCCCTGGATGATCAATGTTTTCTCCTTTCTCTAGGATACTTTCAACCCCCTCTTCCTCTCCCACCCTCTAAAACATATCTTTTTTCTCTACTTCTTCTCCTTAGGGGGAATCTTATCTTGTATAGATTCAACCATCCTCTCTCTCTTTAATGTCTCAAATCTCTGTGTTGTGTGGGGAGACCCTACCTCAGTGGTCTCATTATTAGCAGGTGAGTTTGACCTCCTACAAGATGTGATTTTTTTTTCCTTCTTCCCTCCCTTCTTTTCTTCTTATACATACACAGTGAAATGATGATCATGGTTGAGGGAAGGAACATGTTAGGTGCCATAGAGTTAGATCCAATTCATAGTGACCCTATGTATAACAGAACAAAACACTACCAAACACTGCTATGCACATGACCTTTTTATATTGAGCCCATTGTAGCAGCCACTATGTTGCTTCTCGTTTTAAGTTGTACCACATCAGCAAAAGGAGATCCCAGGGTCTTTACTCCATTCCCATCATTGAGGTCAAATCTACTTTGAGGAGGCAACTCTTCCCCAATTGTTTCTTGAATGGTTTCCAACCTGGGGGGCTTGTTTTTCAGCACTATATTTGACAGTGCTTCTCTGCCATTCATAAGGTTTTTAATGGCTAATTGTCATTGTAGATAGTCAACTGCTATAACTGACAAAAAATTCAACTATATTTCTTCACCTTTGCCTTTGATGAATAAAAGCTCTAAATCTCAAAAGAGAAAAAAAGAAGGCAAAGAAAAAACAGAAAATTGTTTGACCATACATATTTGGGTATATTTGTAGCTCTCTATTCAGTTTTGTTTGGTCTTTGTGTCCTTTTTATGCCCGTGTCATAGTGCTTTATTATAACTTTGTACTATAGTTTGTGCTGGGATTTAGCTCAGTTGGTAGAGTGCCATTTTGCAGTCTCTGAGGTCCCGAGTTCGATTCCCAGCACCACAAAAATGGGAGCAGGATGTGGCAACCCACTCCCAAGGCAATCCCGAAACAATCTGCCATTGAAAACCCTATGAGGCTCGCTATGAGTCGGACATGACTGGACGGCACCTAACAAGAACAACAACTATAGTTTGTAATCAGGAAATATGAAGCCTCTAACTTTATTTTTAAGATTTTTTTTTTTTTTGGTTATTTCTGGCTTTTATAGATGACTGTGAATTTTACAATTAAGAAAAAGGTTTTTTTTGAAAGATAGCATTGACATTTTAATAGGGATTACATTAAACCTGTATTTAGGCTGGGCGCAGTGCAGCATGACTGTAATCCCAGCAGCTTGGGAGGCGGAGGCAGAAGGATCGCAAGTTCGAGACCAGGGGCAGTCTGTGTAACTTAGTGAGACCTTGTCTCAAAAAAGTAAAAAAACTGCACTGAGGGTACAGCTCAGTGATCCAGCACTTGCAAAGAATGCAAGTGTGAGGCCCTGGGTTCAACCCCCCACAAAACAAAAAAACAACAAAAAAAACCTTGTATCTATGTTGTTTTCCATTTCTTTTGTCTATGTTTTATGGTTTTCAATGTATAGGTATTTCACCTCCTTGGGTTAGATTTCTTCCTGCATATTCGATTCTTTTTGATTCTGTCATAAAGGAGATTATTTTCTTGATTTCTTTTTTTTGTTTTGTTTTGTTTTGTTTTTTTTTGAGGTACTGGGGATTGAATCCAGGGCCTTGCGCTTGCACGCTTTGTAAGTGCTGGATTACTGAGCTGTACCCCCAGCCCATTTTTTTGTCACTTTTTGAGACAGGGTCTCACTAAGTTGTACAGACTGCCTCTAATCTCGAACTTGTGGTCCTCCTGCCTCCAGCTCCCAAGCCGCTGGGATTATAGGCGTGCGCCACCATGCCCAGCTCTATTTTCTTGATTTCTTTATCATAGATAATTACTGGCATGAAGAGAAATACAAATTTTTTCATCATTGATTTTGTATCTTTCTGCTTTTTGGGTGGGGGTACCTGTGGGTTGAACCCAGGGCCTCACACATGCTTTGGAAGTGCCTTACCAGTAGGCTGCACTCCTAGCCCATTTTTAATTTTTAATTTTGTGTTAGGGTCTTGCTAAGTTATGCAGGTTGCCTCTGGCCTCAAACTTGCTATCCTCCTGCCTTTGTCTTCAGAGTTGCTGGAATTATGGATGTGTACCACCACACCTGACATTAAATATTTTTGTTATAAATGTCTGTAAAAACATTTCAAGTTATTTCTGTATGGTGTATTTCCAACATAGAATCCTTGTGTTAGAAATTACATCTTTTTGCAGTAGGCTACTTATTTCGGAATTGTTATATTCACTGCAGCCATCCCACTGTGTGTCCGATCCCGTCAGATCTCAGAAGCTAAGCAGGGTAGGCCTGGTTAGTACTTGGATAGGAGACTGCCTGGGAACTCCAGGTGCTGTAAGCTTGGGAGAAGGACCCAGCAACCCACTCCCCCAAAACAGCCATTGAAAACCCTATGAATAGCCGAGAAGCACTAACAATATTGTTTCTCCTGTTGTACATAGGGTCACTATGAATCAGACACTGACTTGATAGCACCTAACAACATATTCACTGACACTTCCCTGATCATTATATGAATGTATTTTCTCCTTCTCTGTTCTCCTGGGTGCTTTGTTTTGTTTTGTTGATCTAAGAGATACATGGCTTTATCTTATTTTTGTTTGTCAAGGCTAGGCATTTTTTAATGTTCTTTCTATTCCTGTTTCTGGCCCATTGGCTCAGGTGTAGGCAGGGAAAAAGTGTGGCTCCACAACACAAGGAATTTAGTGTAGTTGAACTTACCATGTAGCTGAACTTACCATGTAGCTGACTTAGGTATAAAGATGGTATGAGTCTTACAATGTCCTTTTCCCTCTAGGGCTGGGGTCTACTGGGTCCCCGGAATGAGCTGTTTGATGCAGCCAAATACCGAGTGCTAGCCGATCGCTTTGGCTCTCCAGCTGATAGCTGGTGGCGCCCAGAACCCACCATGCCCCCCAATTCCTGGAGGCAGCTGAATTCTGAGAGCATTAGGCCAGGCGGACCTGGGGGTCTTTCTCGCTCTTTGGGCCGGGAAGAAGAGGAGGATGAAGAGGAAGAGCTAGAAGAGGGGACCATCGATGTTACTGAGTTTCTGTCCATGACCCAGCAGGACTCCCATACCCCACTCAGGGACTCGAGGTAAAGCTGTGGCAAGGGAGCCAGGGAAAACTGGAGTCACCTTGACATGGGAATGGGTAGATGTTCTCTTGAGCCTTCTGAGATGGGAGGGTTCTGGCCCACATTTCATCTGACATGTTCTGTTGGTGGGTGGTATATCTCCGTAACTGTGGGGGAAAGCCCACTGGGGTAACTGTGGCCCTGTACTGAGGCTGGGCTTCCGTAGACAACAGCAAAGACCTTCTCTCTAGCTTACTGGGGTGCTGCAGTCTCAGCAGCCCCTCTGCTGCCCCTGCCCTCTGTTCTCGTCTGCCTGGGAGCTGAGGGCATGTGGGCTCTGGTGTGACTGTGGAGGACCACAGGTAGAATGGCAGAGCCCAGCCTCCTGTCCTTTCATGCCTCTTGATTCTCTCTCACACAAACCCAGTCCCAGCCCTTGGAGTCTGAGCCTTAGGATAGCTTGGCCCAGGAGGGGGCAGACTTCTTGACCGAAACTTTTGGTCCTCCCAGGGGGGGTTCCTTTGAAATGACAGATGACGAGAGTGCTATTAGAGCTCTGACCCAGTTTCCACTTCCCAAGAACCTTCTGGCCAAGGTGATTCAGATTGCAACGTCCTCCTCCACTGCCAAGGTGAGTTGAGTCTCCTGGAAGCGTGTGCTTGGACAGCTTGCTTGCTCCTCCAAGCTCGGCCTCCTCCAAGACCAGGCAGGAAGGGAAACCAGGTGGAGGGATGCAGGATTCTTGGAGAGTGTAGAGGGTGAAGCAGCAGGGATAGGAAGGAAGTCAGAATAAGAGCCCATGGAGTGAGCTGGGGCCAGCAGAGGAGAAGATGCAAATCTGTTCATGGTTGGTGGGTTGGGAGTAGAGGGGTTAGAGGTGTGGGTGGCTGTCTTGGTGAGGTATGAATTTCATTGTCGCCATGCCAAGGGGCACTGAGTAAGCAGGTGCAAGCCTTTTTGGTCCCCCAGGCTATGGTTTTTGGTTTATGCTGACTGCTTCAGCCCATAGCTTCCCTGAAGGTGCTGAGAGGACCTTGGGCTAGGGCAAACAGTGGTGTTGCCCAGACACCATCTTCTGCTGTAGAAATTGAGGTGCAGCAAGAGAAGCACGCCCAGGATGAGGGAACCCCGGCCCCATTTGGCCTGCCTTTGCATGTACAGAGCCCTTTCCGTTGTGGCTCATGTTTGGCACGTGCTGTGAACATAATTAATTCCATCTCTGAGTTCATTGGTATTCTGAGAATGCCACCCATTCCCTGTCTTTTTGTCACCTTCTTGCTTACCTTCCACATAGAACCTCATGCAATTCCATACTGTGGGTACGAAGACCAAGCTGTCTACGCTCACTCTGCTCTGGCCCTGTCCCATGACCTTTGTTGCCAAAGGGCGGCGCAAAGCAGAGGCCGAGAACAAGGCGGCAGCCTTGGCCTGCAAAAAACTGAAGGTGAGTCCATGAGCATCCCTGATATGATGCATCTGTTGGAGCTCTCCTCAGTGCATGGAAAATTGCTCCACTTTTTTAGGAAATAAAACCTATGACACCAGGCCTTTGGCATTGGTAGAAAAAGATCTTGTGGCCCAGCCTTACTTGTAGATCTGTGGCTCCCTTTCCCATAACCTCCCCAGAGCTCCCATGGAGGTACTTTGCCTGTGAGCTCAGCCCTTTCAACACTTGGCCAGAGCCAGTGAGGCTAGATGGAGACCTCACCATCCTGTCTGGCCCATAGTAGTGAGGAATAGTGCTTGGCCTGGAAGGCTCACTTGGTGTCTAGAGTGATCCTGCTAACCTGGGCTTTGGGGCGAAACAAATGATCTGATGTGCATCTGGGATGAAGAAAAGGACACCAGGGTGAAGGCAATATGGTCCACAGCTGGTAGTTCCCTTGAAGCACCTCTGAGTTAGCTGATGCCACATTAGCTGGATTAGCATTATGTCTCACTGAGAAGTGAGTCATTCGATCCCATGACAATGGAGGTGTAGTTTGCAAAGTGTGAGAGGAAATAAAGTCTCTTGGGTGGTCAGACATACCTTTGGTGAGTTTGGTTCTGGATAGCACATTTTAGATCCAGTGGATGGTGAGGGAGGGCCACAGGCAGGTGGTAAGATGCAAGAGACTGTGCATTTGCTATGGCCTCCCGGCTCGAGAGGGCAGGATTAGGGTTCATTGCAGGACTCAGAGGAAGTCTAAAATTTTGCTTCATGTACACAGGCACGGATAGCATCAGCTCAGGAAAGACTCTCTGGGGAGGAGCAGGTGTCCATTTGGCAGCAGTGTTAAGAGAAGCTCGATGGGAACCAGGCAGGAGCTGCTGGGTAAAAGCAACGTGGACCTGGAGAGGGTGGATTTCTGTAGGAATATGGTTGTGTTGGCATCTCTTGTGGTCTAACAACTGGATCCTTGTCCTTGATGTCCTTGGAGTTAATGGTGCCAGAAAAGGGGATGGTTCCTGTAGAGGAGAAGCTTTCCTTACAGAGGGAGTTCTTGATGTGGGTTTGGAGGGTGAGTGGAGTCCAGCCACAACAGGCAATAAAAACATAAGACTAAGGAAATGGGTTTTACACATTTCCCAAAGGCATCAGAATGCCTTGTTTAATCTCTTGTGAGGTAGCTGTAGGCATGTAAGGGAACAAGGTAAAAGCATTTTCCTTAAAATGATTTATTTGATCAAGTTACAGACATTTACAAGAAATTCTATGTACTTCTGTGTAGGATGGAGTCGGAGAGGGGCCATGAGCCCTGGAGTAGGGTAGCAGCTGGGCCTGAAGGACTAGACTGGGGAAGCTTTCGTGAGGCAGTCCAGGAAAAGCAGCGTGTAGCGTTGTGGTGTCATCAAGGTACTGGCCTAGCTAGTCACAGGTGTGTGTTGGGAAGCCATAGAGCTGAAACTGGTCTTTTGAAGTATTGGGAGCTCATAACTGTGCAGGGAAAGGTATGTTCTCAGGGGCCCAAGCCTGGGTAGCCCTAGGGCTGTTCTGCTCTGACACAGCAGGTCAGCTCTTCTTGAATTAATTTTAACTATTTGGCTTTTTAAATTACTGTTTTGTGGAGATCAACATTTTCCTGATTCTCATTTTCTCCCTTTTTTACCGTGTCATCTGAAACTCAAAATCTCTTTGAAAAGAGGCCACTTTGTGCAATACCTCACCTAGAATTCCTGAGCCTGTCTGCTCCAGGAGTGTAGACTGAGCCCTGCATGTCTCCTCTGCAGAGCCTGGGCCTGGTGGACAGGAACAACGAGCCACTTACCCATGCCATGTATAACCTGGCCTCCTTGCGTGAGTTGGGTGAGACCCAGCGCCGGCCGTGTACCATCCAGGTGCCTGAGCCCATCCTCCGCAAGATAGAGACCTTCCTGCATCATGTAAGAGCCCCTCATGTGTCTGCCTGCACCTTCTCCAGACAGAAGGCCTCTGCCTGCAACAGGAGGGTAGAGCCGGGGAGTCCCCCCCACCTCTCTCTAGGCAGCCCAGTCTTGCTCATGAGGGTCTCAGGGTGGTCACAGCCTGAGTTCTCTGCCCCATGGGTTGGGCCCTAACATCTGACCCAGGTGAGTCCTGTGGAGGGGCCGGTTATGTGTGAAGAAAGAAGACAGTATTTCTCTCACCATTTTGCTTGCCTCCTTGTCCCTCAGTACCCTGTAGACAGTTCATGGATCTCTCCAGAGCTCCGGCTGCAGAGTGATGACATCTTGCCCTTGGGCAAGGACTCAGGGCCACTGAGTGACCCTATCACAGGCAAGCCCTATGTGCCCCTGTCAGAAGCAGAAGAAGTACGCCTGAGCCAGAGCCTGGTAGAGCTGTGGCGGCGGCGAGGGCCAATCTGGCAGGAAGCCCCCCAGCTACCTGTGGACCCACATCGGGACACTATCCTCAATGCCATTGAGCAGCACCCAGTGGTGGTCATCTCTGGGGACACGGGCTGTGGGAAGACCACGCGCATCCCCCAGCTGCTGCTGGAGCGCTATGTGACCGAGGGCCGTGGTGCACGCTGCAATGTGATCATCACCCAACCTCGTCGCATCTCAGCTGTGTCAGTGGCACAGCGGGTCAGCCATGAACTGGGCCCCTGCTTGCGCCGGAATGTGGGCTTCCAGGTGCGCTTGGAAAGCAAGCCCCCAGCCCGAGGTGGGGCGCTACTCTTCTGCACCGTTGGCATCCTGCTGCGGAAGCTGCAAAGCAACCCCAGCCTGGAGGGTGTGAGCCACGTCATCGTGGATGAGGTGCACGAACGGGATGTGAACACAGACTTCCTGCTGATTCTGCTCAAGGGCCTGCAGCGACTCAATCCAGCCCTGCGGTTGGTGCTCATGAGTGCTACAGGTGATAATGAGCGCTTCTCCCGCTACTTTGGTGGCTGCCCTGTCATCAAAGTCCCTGGCTTCATGTATCCTGTCAAGGAGCATTACCTGGAGGACATCCTGGCCAAGCTGGGCAAACACCAGTACCCACACCGCCACAGGCACCACGAGGTGAGGGAGGCCACACCCCATACTACCCGGTCTCTTGTCCTTTCCTTTGGGTATTCTATTCCTGTCCTTGTGGCCTGGCAGCCTAGGGCAAGTAATGCTCCCAAGCCCATTTCCTTGATAGAACCTGGAAGTCATCACCCCTGTGTGACAGGTATGTTGAGGGTCAGAGTTGACATGTCAACTGGCTCTGCTTCACTGTGTCACTGTGGCTGTATCTGGTGTGTGACCCTTTACCCGAGAGCTGTGACTAAGGGTTCTCTTCCCCCACTCCAGTCTGAGGATGAATGCGCGCTCGACTTGGACCTTGTGACTGATCTGGTTCTGCACATCGATGCCCATGGGGAACCAGGTGGGTGCCCCCTACCCATGCCCACCACAGTGCTCACTTGCTGGAGCACATCGCTCATGGCTGCAGGGCTCCTTTACAGGTGGAATCCTGTGTTTCCTGCCTGGTTGGCAGGAGATCAAAGGAGTACAGCAACGCCTCCAGGAGACCCTGGGCATACAGGAGAGCAAGTACCTCATCTTGCCAGGTGAGGAGAGCCCAGCTGTGCAGAGTGACGGGCCCCACAAACGAGGCTTGCACTCTGTTAAGGGGATCAACCCAACTGGGACCAATCCTTACCCTTTCCTGAGCCCAGAGGGCAGTTCTGCAGGAGCAGTGCCCATAGCCATTGTGTCTTGCTGCCCACCAGTGCACTCCAACATCCCCATGATGGACCAGAAGGCCATCTTCCAGCAGCCTCCAATTGGGGTGCGCAAGATCGTCTTGGCTACCAATATTGCTGAGACCTCCATCACAGTCAATGACATTGTGCATGTCGTGGACAGTGGTCTGCACAAGGAGGAACGCTACGACCTAAAGACCAAGGTGGTACCCCTCTCGGGCCCAGCCAGCCCTTGGGGGAAGGACTCGAGTTCTGAGGTGGCCCCCAGTCCCAATCTGCCTTAGACCTGCTGTTTGTGTTGAGAAAGCCCCACCTATGGGACCTGTGTCCCTGTTGTGGGAGGCCGTTGAGGGGTTGAGAATTGGGGAAATGCTGAGGAAGGCTGTGGCATCTGTGTGGCTGTTCACCTGCCCCTCCCCAGGTGTCCTGCCTCGAGACAGTGTGGGTATCAAGAGCAAATGTGATCCAGCGCCGGGGCCGAGCAGGCCGCTGCCAGTCAGGCTTTGCCTACCACTTGTTCCCACGGAGTCGGCTGGAGAAAATGGTCCCTTTCCAAGTGCCAGAGATCCTGCGCACGCCTCTTGAAAACTTGGTGCTGCAAGCCAAAATCCACATGCCTGAGAAGACGGTATGGCACAGGCAGGGCTGGGCAAGGGCTGGCCTCTGGAAGAGGCCTCAGGGATGCAGGCTTGTGGCAGCCTCTGGCTTCTCTTGCTATAGGCAGTGGAGTTCCTTTCCAAGGCTGTGGACAGTCCAAACATCAAGGCAGTGGATGAGGCCGTGATCTTGCTTCAGGAGATTGGTAAGCATGGGCTGGGTGAGGTCGGGCTGCACAGTGTCTCTCAGGGCAGGACTGACACCTGAGTTGTTACAGGAGTGCTGGACCAGAGGGAGTACCTGACCACTCTGGGGCAGCGCCTAGCCCATATCTCCACTGACCCCCGGCTTGCCAAGGCCATAGTGCTGGCTGCCATCTTCCGTTGCCTGCATCCGCTGCTGGTAGTTGTTTCCTGCCTCACCCGGGACCCCTTCAGCAGCAGCCTGCAGAATCGGGCGGAAGTGGACAAGGTCAGACCCAGTCCCTTCCCATAGCCCACTGGTTGTCTGTCCAACCTTCTGCCACCTACTGTCCTGAGATACTCTCTAGCTCTGCTCATGACCCCAGTACATTCTCTCCTCCCAGGTGAAGGCACTGTTGAGCCATGACAGTGGCAGTGACCATCTTGCCTTCGTGCGGGCCGTGGCTGGCTGGGAGGAGGTGCTGCGTTGGCAGGACCGCACCTCCCGAGAGAACTACCTGGAAGAAAACTTGCTCTATGCACCTAGCCTGCGCTTTATCCATGGTTAGCCCTGACCTCCACCTGGTTTCCTGAGCTGCTCTTGTCATCCCCCAGCTTTGTGGCAGAGGCCGGTGTTCACTCTGCATTTTCCTTCCCCAGGGCTCATCAAGCAGTTCTCAGAGAACATTTACGAGGCTTTCCTGGTGGGAAAGCCCTCAGACTGCACACTGCCTTCTGCCCAGTGCAATGAGTACAGTGAGGAGGAGGAGCTGGTGAAGGGCGTGCTGATGGCTGGTCTCTACCCCAACCTCATCCAGGTGCTTCCTCCAGGAGCGGGAGTTGACCAGATGTTAGCCCCCTTCTCCATTCCCCATCGCAGCTTCCTAATCACTGCCCCCCGCCCTTTTCTCTTGTCCCTACAGGTGAGGCAAGGCAAGGTGACCAGGCAGGGGAAGTTTAAGCCCAACAGTGTCACATACAGGACCAAATCTGGCAACATCCTGCTGCACAAGTCGACCATTAACAGGTGGGGGTCATGCAGGACTGGATAGGACAGCCAGAAGGGCCAGAGGGCAGGCTTCACCCAGCCATGTGTTCCCTAGGGAGGCCACACGGTTACGGAGCCGCTGGCTGACATACTTCATGGCTGTCAAGTCCAATGGCAGTGTTTTCGTGCGGGATTCCTCCCAGGTGCACCCGCTAGCCGTGCTGCTTCTGACCGATGGGGACATCCACATCCGCGGTGGGTACCTGCAGACATCTCTCCATTTCCTCAGGGCCTGGCTTCACTCTGACTCTACCATTTTTCCCCTTTCCATAGATGACGGGCGTCGGGCCACCATCTCACTGAGTGACAGTGACCTGCTGCGGCTGGAGGGCGACTCCCGGACCGTGCGGCTGCTGAGGGAGCTGCGGCAGGCCCTGGGCCGCATGGTGGAGCGAAGCCTCCGCAGCGAGCTGGCTGCACTTCCACCTGGTGTCCAGCAGGAGCACGGGCAGCTGCTGGCGCTGCTGGCTGAGCTGCTGCGCGGGCCTTGTGGCAGCTTTGATGTGCGCAAGACAGCTGACGACTGAGCCTCATCCCCTGGGGCCATGTACAGAGTGCAAATGTTTATTTAAAATAAAGTTCTATTTATCCCTTGTGAGCACTGCTGTCTTTTAGGGGCTCCTCTCTCAGGCCTTGCCCAGAGGGTCCCAAATCCAGGAGAAAAGCAAGACAAACAGGGCTGGTGGAGCCTCATCTCCCCTACGAGTGAGCCACCAGTGCTGTCATGCAGCCCCAGGTGCTTGGCCAGCCATTGGAGCCACACTATGGATATCCTGTCACAAGGTCACCTCCTCGTAGATTTGGGCAGCAAGTATTGGGTAGTGAAGGTCCTCCTGGACCTTAACCCTTGGCTTGTGTGGCAGCCCTGGCATGATCACAGTCACCCATGAACACACAACGGAGCTGAGCGCCAAGGATGTCAGGTAGGGGGATGAACTGGGTGTGGGGACAACAAGCAACACAGGCCCTCCATGGTGGAACATTAGGCAACTTTATTTACTTGAACAACAGAATCACAGACACAGGTAATGGCCAAACCATAAGCAAACTGGAAAGTACAGAAATGTCCCACCCTCAAATGGTTGCAAAGTAGTACACATCACACAGGGACCTGTGGTTCCCATTTTGCCAGGCCAACCTTAGGTTTTCTGGCTTGTGGGACTCTAAAGGAGCTGGAAGTAGGTAACCTCTTCAGAGCACTGACCACTCCACTTGGGCCCCTCCCTCTTCCTAAGCCTTGACCAGAGGCCTCCAAGGACTCAAAGACTTTTGTCAGCCTCAGCCTCCTTGAGGCCCCAGAAGCAACACCAAAGAGGACAGCAGGTGCCGTTATGCCCTTGGCTGTCATCACCTCAGCTCCTCCATCTTGCTGACCTGACCCTGGTGCCATGGCTGAAGCACTCTGCAGGGAGGCAGGGGAAGAAAGCTGCCTCCTGGTTCAGGCAGCGCTTTCTCCACAGGCTCCTGCAGTTTCCTAGTATGTGTTTGAGAGGCTGGGGTCAAGGCTCCCCAGAGAAGCTGCTGCCTCAGAAGTGGGGTGCATGGTCCATGTGGAGATGAAACCTGAACCTGAAGGGAAGGTGTCTACCTCTTTCAGCTC